>JASCQX010000118.1:3416518-3427052 GCA_030264415.1 Sardinella fimbriata
AGATGTCTAAGTGTGTCTGCCCCGTGATGGACACAGTTGTTGAGCATGTGTGCTGGGCAACCAACGCCAATCAACGTTTTCTTTTGAAATAAAAAATACGGTTGCCCCCCCCCCCCGGCCTGAAGGTGTCCTGGTTTTCTCCTATGAAAATATGGTCACCCTACCCTTGTACAGCTTCAGGCCTTATCCACCCTCCCACATGCAAGCATACATGTCTGTCTGTCTGTCTGTCTGTCTGTCTGTCTAACACCAGGTGAGGAGGCAGTACAGCATCTCTGTCTGTCTTATCTGTCTGTCTAACACCAGGTGAGGAGGCAGTACAGCATCTCTGTCTGTCTTATCTGTCTGTCTAACACCATGTGAGGAGGCAGTACAGCATCTCTGTCTGTCTATCTAACACCAGGTGAGGAGGCAGTACAGCATCTCTGTCTGTCTTACCTGTCTGTCTGTCTGTCTGTCTGTCTAACACCAGGTGAGGAGGCAGTACAGCATCTCTGTTTGTCTTATCTGTCTGTCTGTCTGTCTAACACCAGGTGAGGAGGCAATACAGCAGGTGGTGGCTGAAGTTGAGACGCTCCTGGAACAAGCAAGCCCTCTCCAACGGGGATGTGGAGCAGCATCGTTTGGGCCGGTTTGGGCAGGATCATTATCGGTGCCGGTGTGACAAATAATGAGGTCATTCTAACGCAGCCACGGATTGATGAGTGGTGAGGTACACAAGTGGATTGAGGCTACTTTAGTTTTTAACAAATTTGATGAACAATAAAAGATATATAATGTGCAGCAACGCAAAACAAGAAAAAAAAAGTCACAGATGTTGTTTACTCTTTTTAAACAAGAAGAATATCTTTATTCTGTTCATCCATACATAAATGGTGGTGACATTTTAAATATTGTCTCTCTTTGTTTTGCTTTTGAGGAAAGTGAAACATTAAAGTAATGTTTCACTTTTGAGGAAAGTCAAACATTAAAGATCTCTGTTGGCATCAGAGGTCGCTGGTGTCACCGTATACTTTGATAAGGTCCATATATTATCTTTCATAAGGTCCATATATTATGCACTGTTTGGAGTGCAACTGTTCCAGGCATTCAAACAGCATGCTTTCCAGAAGTCACTCAACAAACTAAAATAGTTACTCAGAGACGCTTAGTATTACCACTAACTTAAAGGCCAAGCTGAAGCGATTAAGGGTGGCAACACTCACATACTCACTCTCTCTCTCTCTCTCACACACACACACACACACACACACACCAACCATCTAAACAATTAGGTTTAAGCTTTGGAATTCCTGACTGTCAGTCAATTGCAATTTGACTGAACAACCACACGGGTGAGTAGCCTGAGACTTAAAAAAAAACAAAAAAAAAACAACTGTGTGCCACATCACCATGGAAACCAGCACCACAGACGACACACTTTTTTTGTTTACAGTATACAAGACCCTCTTTTCAAAGGGACGCTCTTGGATAGCAAGGCCACTAAATGATAGCGTCACTGTATTTGTTATGGCAGCCTAATGCCAACGTAGTGCAAGCGACTTGGTAAAGAGATTTAGGCTCTAGAAATTATTATGTGAAAAACAAATACCTTTCTCATTTTTTTTAACTAAAAAGCATGTATGAACAGCCTAACAAAAACATACAAAAAAGTAGAAAAGAAAAAAAAAAAAGTCAGAGTGACTGATGCTGTGCTTCACTGATGCAATACTGGCAGTGTCCACATGGAGGCAGCATATCTCAGGGCCCTTGAATCAGCCGTTGCAAGAAAAACAAAAACAGCTTTCATGTAAACACATGCCCCAGACACAGGATGTCGGTATGATAACAGTCCAATGCATTTATATGCAAATTTCTATCTATTTAAAAAAAGAAAATTGAGAGGGAATGTCTCCTGTTGCTTAAGGACAAAACAAACAAACAAAAAAACAAACTCAAGCATCTCTCTTCAATCCTGTGGTCTGGGAGTTAGTCAGTTATGCAGTTTTTCTCCATGTCCGCTTTGGTCCATTTTGGTGTCTTGGTTTGCATTTTGAAAGGGAAAAAGGGGGTGTTACGGCAAAAGGTCGGGGAGGGGGAGGTGGGTGGGTACAGGGCGACGTTCACGAGGCGGGCAGCACCTGGGCAATGGTGTCGCGGGCGCTTTGGCTCAGCTGCTCGGGGAACTTGACCTCGAACTCGACAACGAGGTCGCCGCGGCGGTTGGGGTGCTTGGGCAGCGGGAGCCCCTCGCCCGTCACGCGCCGCTTCATGCCGGGCCGCACCACCACGTCCTGCATCGGCATGGGGATGGTGCGTCCGTCCAGGGTAGGGGCGTTTACGGTGCAGCCACAGAGAGCCTGTGGAAATGACAGAGGGAGAGAGGGAGAGAAGGGGAGAAAGAGAGAGGGAGATGTTATTCCATCCTTCAGGTTTACTGTAGGACATTTGAGATTTGTTAAGTTTGATCACTTTCTCTTTTTTCGTTCTATGGTGGCCCCAGTGGATCAATTCATCGATTAGGCGTCCACTCTTATTATTATTTAGCAACTATTTTGGCAATTGACTGAGACAAAGAGCCCGCTGAGTTTGACCTCTTATTCTTTCTACCGTTGCAACAATTCAACTCATTCAATTATTTATTTATTCGTTATTAAATTCATGAAGCAATTCTTTTAGTAACTGACTAATCGGTTTGAGCCATTCTCGATATTTTCTCCTTTCGTGGGACTGCTTTTGGCAACGCATGTTCCCTATCTGCCATGACTAGCAGTTTTGGAATGTGAGGGGTGGGGGTTGACTAAGTCTACATGGTGTGTGTGGGTGGGGGGGTGGGGGGGGGGGGGGGGGGGGGGGTGTTAGGGTTAGTTGTGTGTACATTTCCGAGCCCTTCTCTAGGAATCCATACAAATCCTGAGACGGAGAGTGGAGGAGCAAGACAGAAATCTCAGTCTGTGTGTGTGTGCGTGTGTGTGTGAATGTGTGTTTGTGTGTCAAAGAGTGAGACAGAGAGAAAAATCAGCTAATTAGATTATCTAAGGGCACACAGTTGATATGTTGTAACAGGCGTGACAGAAACAGGTGTGGCAGGGCAGGGCGAGACTGAGGCGGGGACAGACACACTCACACACACACACATACACACATACACGCACACACACACACACATACACAGCGGCTGAAAAGGGAGTAGAACATTTAGGCCTACAGGCATTTATATATCTATTTACTGATACAGAACTGCACATTGCTCAAAAGAAGAAAAAAAAAACACTGGTACTGATAGCCTATCTGAAGTACGCCAAATTCCTTTCTGGTTCTTGATTTACTGGGACAGACAAGAGGCTTGTGGAACAATAACCTTCTTGCACAATTGTGTGTATCTGTGTGTGTGTGTGAGAGAGAGTTTGCGTGTGTGTGTGTGTGTGTGTGTGTGTGTGTGTGTGTGTGTGTGTGTGTGTGTGTGTGTGTGTGTGTGAGTATTTTTGAGCCCGCTTCATGCTACTATTGAGTGAGGTGACCAAAACAAATCAGGTTGCTAGGTAGCTACATCTAAGTCTACTGCTTAGGTTACCCAAAATACAGAATGTTCTAGACAGGCAGGGACGACTTTGTCAACACACCTCAAAAATTACATCATCTTTAGCTTACTACTATGGTTGCCAAAACAAAACAAAACAAAATCATTATTCAGCGCAAAACGTGTCAAAAATGTGCATTCTACAGTATGTAGTCGTCATAGAATTCGCCCAGTCATAGAAACATTCCTTAGATGTCTGTACAAAGTCAAAGTTCACTCACCTCTCTTAGCGAGATTTTGGCCAGGTAAACAATGTCGGAGCCGTCGCGGCGGAACACGGTGTGCGGCTTGTCCTTGACAACAAAGACGACGTCGGCGGGGATGTTGCTAGGCGTCTCGTCGCCCTCTCCGGGGAAGGTGATCTTGGTGCCTTCTTTCCAGCCGGGCTTTATGTCCACCGCCAGGATCTTGTCCTCGGTGCGCGTGCTCCTGCCGTCGGCGTTCAGCCGCTTGCGGGAGATCTTCATCTTCTTGGTGCAGCCGCTCATCACCTCCTCCAGGGTCACGCGCAGGTCGTGGACCACCGGAGGGTCCTTCTTGCGCTGAGCCGAGCGCCCCCCCATGCCCCCCATGCCCCCGCCGCCTCCCCCCATCCTGCTCCCGGAGAACGACATGCCCGGCATGCCGCCCATGCCCCCCGCCATGTTGGCGAAGTTGGCGAAGGGGTCGTCCGTGTCCATGTCCTCCATGCCGCCGTTGCGGCCGCCCGCGCCGCCGAACAGGATGTCGAAGGCGCTGCGCCCGCCGAAGAACTCGGAGAACATGGCATGCGGGTCGCCCTGGAAGGTGTAGGTGAAGTTGGGGCCACCCATGCCGCCCATGCCGCCACCACCACCAGGGATGCCACCTTTCAGCCCTGTGCAGAGAGAGAGACACAGAGGAAGAAGAAGAAGAAGAAGGGGAAAAAAGGAGGAAAAAAAAGATGAAGACAAGGTTTAAAATTTGTTAACTCAGGCTCAAATGTTGGTCCTCAATTTCAAGTGGATTAGAAGCATCAGACAAATGCATCTTGGAGAAAGTGTTTCAGGTAAAAGGTTTACTACTGATCTAACATTTAGCCTTCTACACTGCTAAATCTTTAGAACAAATTGGGAATTTCTAAGTGGACAAAACAGCGATGCTTTGTAAACTATAAAACCTATGATATGATATGTCTGACTCTCCATGATTAGCAGAGCAGGAGGCAGCAAAGGGTAAACTATAAAAAGAGCGCTCAGTAAGTGGGGGGGGGGGCATTTTGAGACCACTTCACTTGACCACAAAAAAGGAGTTGAATAGGACAGGAAGCAGGCTCGGCCTGCTGTTGTCATAATGACTGATAAGATCAACGGCTAGCTGGAGACTAGGCCTCTATGTCCTGATCCTGGACAGTTCCCAAATATGCACTCATTTATGGTAGGTTATATAGTACCCTACCCTAAAAAAATCGCCCTATACAGTGGTTATGCACTACTTTATGACGGCTATTCACAATAAAGTGTGCTCTTTGGTGCATGCGTTAGGAGGAAGTTATGCAAAGTGAAAGTATACAGTGGCTCTGTGTGTGTGCACGCGCGTGCGCGCGCCTGGGGAGTGTCTCACAAATTGCAATGAATGTCTATATGAACAAAGGATGGCGATGTCCAATTGTAGCCTATTTAACAATGATGACAACATAGCCAAATTTGTAAAGGCTGTTTTTCAGCGTGATTGTGACAGCTAGGGAGCTGGAAGAACTTAGCTAATGACAGCTATAACTGTGGCCGTTATTACACTGTTGGAACAATGATGACGATGATCATCAGACAGCATTTCACAGGCTCTGTAAAAACCAAACAGCTCTTGCGGATTAAAGACGGCAATGTGTCAGTTTTAGCATCTAGTGTAATGCAGGGGTGTGCAGAGCTGCATATTTAAACGCGCGAGTTCAGTCGGTGCGCTTCCGTTCCGTTCATGAACTTGCGCTGGCAGAGCGGCAGGCCCACAGGCATGTTCAAAGCGTCCGCCCATTTGTGACGCGTTGACTCGAAGTTTCCAGCAGAATCGCGTCTAGCCAGAGGGCAAAATCGACTGAACTTTTCAGGGGACGGCCCTTATACCTTTTAGCTTCGTCTAAAACCCCAAAATGTTGAACTGTAAGGTGAACATATGGGTGAATCTTCTCTGTCACCACCGCAGCTAATCCTATCAGCCTACCAAGTACATGACACTGAATAATGTAGAAGCCTGCAGCTTTTCCATTCTGGGTCAACCGCGTTCAGGATTAAAGTCAGCTTATGCGTGCTGGATCTTGCACACACTAGACCAGTTCTATGGCCCATTTGAATGCTCTCCCCGTGTGCGCTTGGAAGCACATGCATGAAGTAACTAGTCTATTGGAAATTTTGTCAGTGGTTTAACGTTAACTTTGTCGCTTTTACTGTTACTTGGACAGGCCAATTCGATGGTTAAAGAAAAGAAATAAAGGACATAAATCAACTCACCCTCCTCTCCATATCTATCGTAAATGTCCTTCTTCTTTGGGTCACTCAGTACATCGTATGCCTCTGCGATTTCTTTGAATTTCTCCTCAGCATCTGGTGACTTGTTTTTGTCCGGATGATAGCGCAGCGCTTGCTTGCGATAAGCCTTCTTGATCTCATCGTCCGACGCTCCTTTTTGTATTCCTAAAACGCTGTAGTAGTCTTTACCCATTTTCACCATTAGGCTACGCTTACGGTAGTTTTATTACCACAGATACACGAAATGTGTTAATGTTGGCTTGTTAGCTGACTTGATGTCAAGTTCGACGGTCTTCGTGCGCGCGTTGAATTTACCTCAAGAGAGAGGTGTTATAAACGTTAGTTTAGTGCGATTATAACTTAATTTAAGTCAATTTCACTTGCGAGTGCAACCCGAGGAGCTGTCAGACGCAACGACTGAACGGTTGAAACTCTTCTTCTTTCTCTGTTCCGCTCATAATATGTAGGCACGCAGAAACTTCGAGAGTATTCTGCAAGATTCAGGATTCTTCGATGCGTTCTAAACAATATGTCAACCACGCCCCCTCGTGTACGTCACAATATAACAGTCCAACTGATACGCCCTTTTTGGAACTGCTAAATCATGCCTCCATCATAATGGAAGTGAAACCGAAAAAAAAGTTGATACAAGAAGGATTATTTGTCACATGCATATAGTTACTGCTGTAAAAATGCAGTGAACTTGTGAAATTCCTTCGCCAGTAGTGTGTGTGTGTGTGTGTGTGTGATATTAAAGCCAAAGGTCCACCTTAATCATCCTCAATCATTGTAAAGAAAACTGTAGCGCTGAGAAATAATCTCATTCTAAATTCTATTTGTAGGTTGCTGATGCCAGGCATGGTGTGCATGCGTGCAATCTTCAAGATGCAATGCAATTCCATTAATTCCCACTGATGTGGGCAGTTGTGCTAGCAAGTGACAAATGAGAGAAATAACAGGCTGTTGTCCAGAGTTAAAATTATGTATATCTACCCGATTATCCCCTAGTCTCTTACAGGAGACCTGAAACAATAGTCACACCATAGTCCAAATAAAAAGTAGCCTAACCCTTGTCAAATGTAGACCAATCTATATTTGCTCGTAAAATATCTTCTCTTCTGGCAGTCTATGATTTTTTTACTACAGTATACCATACTTCCTTTGCTTCTTTCCTACTGCCTTTGCAAATTCGTATGTCTGTGCTAGCAAGTTTGATCATTAATTGGAAATATTTTGGAGTGTGGTAGTAGTAATTTAATCAATGATACTTTATCACCCGTCTCTGATTGACTGAGCATTCGTTCACACCGGGTTCACATTCATCAGTCCATCCTGCAATGTCTCACTGCCATTGGCTAGTTTCGTTGGTTATCTTTGACGCTAAACTGAGGCGCCGCCAGCTTTTTCGTGATGTGATTGGCTCATTCAGCTGTCATGCAACCTGGAGTTTTAAACTGCCACCATGAAGCACTACGAGGTAAGACAGCATCGTTCTTTTTTGCAAAATTATACATAGTTATTTAACCGTGCCTTCTTTCTACATGTAGAATTTCAGTTCCGCATTTATACAACGCAGTTGCAATCTTGCCTGAACGTAGTTTATTGCTGGAAAGAGGTGTAAAGCTCAGGGAAAATGACAGGCTATTGTCACCCCATCGCTGGATTGTCACATTGCTGATGAGATCACGTCAGTGGCCTGTCTGACTCTTGTTGGCGATTAGCTGGTCCTCACATTTTTACTGACCATATTTGAACTGTTGAATCCTACATTTGTTTCATTGGCTTCCGAGCAGTTTTCATTAGGACAGTCAGCTGCTAAAACCGCAACATGAGGTGGTATGTCCGATGGCCGCTCTAGCTAGCTAGCTAACTAGCTACATCGTTCTGGCCTGGGTGTGGGTGTTTGCCATTAGACAACAGTGGACAAGACACTGAAATCACCAAACAGATGTAGAGCTACGTTAAGCGGACTGTTTGTCCCTAATGCTAAGCATTAAATAGGCCTATTGTGCGTGGTGGTGGAGGAGGAGGTTCACTGTTTTATGGTAACGAGATTCGAGCATAGCCAAGGCTATTGTGTTACAAAATGCGAAACTGCATTACTTTAAAGACGTGAAAGTCTGTCCTAATAACTAAATTGTTAGCAGGTGACTCCGGAGATGCGAGTTAATTTGTACAATAATGTTATGTTGTGCAACCAAGCTGCAAAGTTAATAGATGAACCGCCAGAACCGGTGAAACATCTTCCTGAACTTGCTTTACCTGTCTCATACATCAATACATTGCTGTAACGTTACGCAAAGTCCAGATGCTTAGCGTAGCTGCGCTTGTCACAACAGCAGTAGCAAGCATGGCAATATTGTGTTAACGTTAGCGAGCCCCAGTGGAATAGACACCTTGCATGGCCTAGAAGAGTTCAAGGTTATAGAAACACTCATGCAAACCCGGAAATGCCTCTTTTATTAATCTCTGTGAATATTTAACGGTGTGAATATTTATAGTAGCTACATATAGTACCTATTTCGACGCCTCAAGGTGTACTGGGCATAGCAGTTCATTACTAGGATTGTCCACACGGGGGCGACAAAGGGCGTTTCTTGTGCAGTTGTCAACATGTTTGCTCTGACAACTTTGGCAATCGAGTCGAATGAACGAAAAGAGCGATCGTTATCAATATAGCATAACATTTCCCAGGTTTTCTATGCAAACATATGCAGTATTCTGTCTCTGGATTACCCACATTGTTAAAGACTCACCCAAGTGTCGTTTTGAGGGTTCACGTTTTGCCCTTTGATGAAACTGAAAGCTGGCCTGTACTCAGGCTGTCGTTACTGTTGGAAAACATAAATCTGGTGTAAACTACAGACGCAAACATTCTTTGTTACATTTCAAAGCAAGCAAGTTCCCCCCTCCTCGTCAGACTGTTCACATCTTGAGAAAGAGAGAACGAGAGAGAGAGAACATGCAGGCGCGCGTGTGTGTGGCTGCGTGTGCTATGCGCAAGCGCTATCAGAACAGATCTCTTGAGGTAATGACATGAACAGGAGGACCTGTCATTTGAGCTGTAAATCGTACCCCCCCCCCCCTTCTCTCTCTCTTTCTCTCTCTTTCACCACCCCCTGTCAGAATAAACTCATTAACTTTTACAGGGGTAATAAATGAACCATATGAGAAGCCGTGGTGTATGAGGGTGGATGCCTGCCTGCACGCTGCTCGCTGTCGATCCTGGTGTGGTCACTGGTGTGTGACGGAGTGGTGTGGGTGTGTACTGTATGTTTGTGTATTTTCGATGACTTTCTTTGTCAGTGTGTGTGTGTGTGAGAGAGAGAGAGAGAGAGAGAGAAAGAGAGAGAGGGAGAGAATAGTGAGTTAGTCTCCAACGCTGCTCAAGTTCAAATTGATAGCACATTAATGTATTAATCACCAAACCCACACACTAAAAACGCCACTTCAAGAGGAAGAAAGCTGCAGCACTTTACGTTACGCTTCAGTGTACCTCCCTTTTAAAGAGAGAGAGAGGCCCATGTTAGCCACCCACCCGAGCGAGAGAGAGAGAGAGAGAGAGAGAGAAAGATACCTATCCACTGTAATGGGTGAACCATAACTTGTGACTCAAACTCTTACCATTAACTATTACATAAAACCATCACCACCATACATTGCTCGACCTGATCTCAAAGAGAAGAGAAGAAAGGTGTGTGTATGTGTGTGTGTGTGTGTGTGTGTGTGTGTTATGAGAGTGAGGAAAAAGCCTGTAAAATCTTCTCTTATTAGTGGTCAGGCGATTAGCCACGACTCCATTTGGTCTGCTCATTTGGCAGGCCCTGTTTTTGATGAAGCATCCTAGCACACACAGTCACAAACACACACACACGCACACACACACACACACAAACACACAAACACACACAAACAAACACACACACACACACACACACACACAATCTCACACAACGTGCCGTGTTGGCTCGGCCACGAGCGAGCGATAATGCGCATGGGTGCACGGGCGGGTGCCAGGTTTGGCGCTGGCGAAAAGGTCACATCCGACGAGCGCATTAAAAGCCATTAAGATGCAGTTACTTCAAAAGTGCCTCTGAAGGACTGGCTTCAATGAAGCGGAACGAGGGAGAGTGACAGAGCTAAGTGAAAAGCACTGTTTTAGTCACCGGTACAGTAATGAGCTAAATGGCTTTGCTGACAGACGGTAGATGAGAGAGGATGGTGTGTGTGTGTGTGTGTGTGTGTGTGTGTGTGTGTGTGTGCATGTGTGTGTGTGTGTGTGGGGTGGGGGTGAGGTGTGTACGTGTGTGTGTTGGAGGGGGGAGAGTTGGTGGTGATTTAAGTGGCATGAGTAAGTGAAAGAGAGGGCAAAAGAAACTATGAGAGAGAGAGAGAGAGAGAAAGAACTGCTGCCTGTATGCTCGTAGAATAGCTTCACACACACACACACACACACACACACACACACACACACACACACACACACACACACACA
>JASCQX010000121.1:35784-55740 GCA_030264415.1 Sardinella fimbriata
CGACACACTCTGTTCTCCTACAACATTTTCTTACCATCTGACACACACACACACACACACACACACACACACACACAAACAAATACAAACTCACTGGGTGGAGGGCTCAGATTCATCTGTTTCTCCACCTCGTTCTGTAGCTCCTTCAACTTCTCCGCTTCCTCCTCCATCTCTCGCACCCTGGCTTTGATCGCCTCCAGTTCCTAAGGTGAATAAAAGAGGAGACACAAGGGAGAGGGGGAGAAAAGAGAGAGACCATCTGAATTTAATTTCAACTTGCACTGCGCACCAATGTCAACCACTAATAAACTCACCCCAACATATAACAACAATACATTCGACCATCTCCAAATGACAAATGCAAACAGGATTTTACACATCAAATCTGAATTGTTAAGAGTACATGCGACTACAAATTTTGCCAGGATTAACAAACATCCTAAGAACGATTCTAAACAGCAGAGATGGTAAAAACTTTGGATGCTGGCACATTCGTCCCAGTCACGTCGGGGCATTACGCCACAAGCGGCTGCAGCCTCGTTTGACCCCGTTCCAGCAGCCACCACGGGCAAACCGAAGGCACGCACGTACACACAGACACACGATGGGTCGAGGTCTTTCAGCGGCACGTCCATTAACCATTCAACTTCAGACTGTCCACTCAGCAAAGACGCCCCCATGGCTGCTGCAGTGCCACTGTCGTGGATGCTACTGACATGCCTGCATGCACGGTGGCATCCTCTCACACGAACACATACAGCCTCTCTAACACACACACACTCTCTCTCTCTCACACACACACACACACAATTCATAGTTCGAGTCTGCCCTCCCATCTCTGCTGCATTGCAGGGCAGCGAGAACGGTTCCAGCTCCATCCGAGATCGACTCGCATGTGATGCCCTCTCTCAACACACTTAAATCCAGTCCAGATCTTCACGACGACACATACTAATTAAATTCACTGATCATTTTTGAGAAATATATTATGCAGTGAGCATAAACCTGATTTCAAACTTAAAAAAGAATGTAAATCATCTGTTAATAGCTGAAACGCGGCGAAATCATATAAAATCTGCTCGGCATGCATCCCCCCCCAAAAGCGTCCTTCTGCAAGAGGAGAGAGATGTATTCTCTGGAGTACCGCACCCCATGTCTTGTGAGCACAGGTCTTGAGCTAGCTACATCATACACACACAAACTACATTTGTGGATTAAAAAGGAGAATCACAATGTCATTACCTTACAGACGAAGCAAATGTATTATTGTGTTGAAATATACTGATGGCATTCGAAAATATAACTAAATACATTTCATTTTACTATCTAGAGCTCTACGATAACAGTTTCTGTGACCATTTGCTGGTAACAGCTAACATCAAGTAGCATCTTAGCTAGCTATGCAACATCACAATTATTTAATAGGTTCAAATCTGCCATTTCACCTCGGGGATTAAGCGATGCTAGCCAACTCGCCGGCCATCTCACAATGTCCCTTACCAGCTCACAAGAAGGCCAATTGTGGCTAACGTTGCCAGTCCCATCACCCTGACTGTTAAGTTAACCCGCTCAACGTTGAGTCTGTTCACTGATGTCAGTGCCGCATAACGTTTACATTAGCTTTGCAAAAGCTGCTAGCTAGCTTGCTAAGCATTGATAATGGTTACATCTTTGCAAAAAGTGGACAACGTAAGAACACGTCTTTGCTCGCACCACACTGAAAAGCTACTGTAAACATAGATAATTCTAATAAGAAAGGAGGCGTGTTTACCGTCAACTCTTTCCTTCTATGCGGACAGACTCTCACTGCTGCTAATGGCGGCCTGTCCTATCCTCGCCCCTGTCTCTTACATCTCCGTCTCGCATTTTTGCGACGAAGATTTTTTTCCCCACTAGGTCGACAGCTCTGGCGCAGGGAACCACAACCAACGCTGCGCCAACATGGCCGCCAACACCACGCATGTCACCATTCAATTCTACTGCACTGCGTGAGCCACAATGGCGGATAACTCAACCCGGCTGTAACAGTTACATGGTGTGTAGCACGAGTTTGATTATGTGTGCGTCTTCAGCAATTACTCGCCATGAAAAATGCGTGTAATGCTTAAATATCATACACGGACTTCCAACAACAGACACGCCATACAGCTAGGCGTATTTTACGTTATGTGCCCTTCACTCACCGGGTCCTCAATAGCGGCCTCTCCCTCTTCTAATCCTGGTTCTTCGTCGCCGACACCTGGGTCTTCAAGTTCTGGATGCCCTGGATCTGAGTCCAGCAGAGATTCCTCCGCCAGTCCGTTACCAAACTCCGCCATCGCCCGATTCCCGCTGGTCCAACGCGCCTCGTGGCTACACTACAGGCCCCTACTCACACGGAGGGGAGAGTGAGTGGGGCTAGCGAGAAAAAAAAACGGCGGAAAACGCCGCTCAGGAAAGTTAAAATGGGGAATAAAGGCCCGCCTCGATTCAAAAGCCTGTACGATTTCTCAGACAGAAAAATGTAATGACTCAGACCGGCTGGTTTTTCTGAACAAAAATCGCAAGACAGAGTCCAGATTGTCTGAGAATTACATTAAAATAAAATTTAAAAGCAACGATTTTCTTCGCGAGCACCGTGTCTTCCAGAACAGAAATGGATGCCGGGGGTGGAGTTTCAGATCACTGCGGGCGACACATTGATTGCTTATTCGTCACTTGCGCATTAAAGGCACGCCTCCATCACGTTTGGAGAGTAACGATTGGGTCTGTGACAGGGCATTTCTGTCCTCTGGCTAATGTGGTTTCACAATTCAAACTACAATTCGACGATACTAACGTCATTCATCCAGATAGTCATTACCATTCAGATGAGGGCAGAGCTCAAGCCTGTCTACGTGTATGTCGTCGTAAGTTCGGCCTGTGGACGAGAGTCAGCACTTCATCTGACACTACAGTGAATACTGCTATCAGTTAGAATATAGGCTAATTAATTCTAAAGATTAATGCAAAAAAGGGATACACACCCAAACCGTGTTAACAAAGATGCAATCTAATTCTGATTTGCATGCGTGTTTAAATTGTATTTATGTAAAAAAAAAAAAAAAAAAGAAAAAAAAAAAAGAAAAAAAAAGTATTTTGAGAAGTAAAGCAACATCATTATGGAACCATGCAAAATAATGTAGGTTAATCCAGAGCGATCTAGGCTATGGCTCTGGGACTGGGGCAACCTACTGTATCATTATTATGTTTATACTGATTGAGTAATCCATGTGCGATGGTCCTGTCACCTGTTGTAAATACAACAATGTGTGGCATGCAATGGAAATAGCCCAGTTCCCTTCAGATAACATAGGCCTACTTCATTTACAAGTGGGTCTCATGTCATGACCTCCTTGAACTCCAGAACACCTGTATCAACAGTAGGCCAATAATGCCAAAGTGTTACTAGAGTACGTTTTAGGCCAATCATACACCTCAACATTTTTTAAAACATTTGTTGTGCAGTAGGCCTACAAAAGGGTAGAAAAGTCTGTAATAATACTGAGACCATGGTAATAAAAAAGCAATTTGAAGATTGAGCTTTTATGAGGAAGGAATCCTTAAATTGGAAATGCACCTATCATGTCAGACCAGCAACGCAGGTCTGCCCAACACCCTAAAATAATGCACAATGATTGTAATCCTCTATAAACCTAAAACAGATAAAGATTGCATGTGCATTTCCTGCCATACTCAAGGAACACATATTTGGGATGTGATATCTTCTTACTGCACAGCAACCACCCCCAGGCAGGCACTGCTGCTGAAATGGGGCAGGTCAACAAGACGCTACCGCGCTGATGCTACTGTATCGGGTGTCCGAGGCGACATCGGCATGGATAGACTGTGCCAGACAGACAGATGGGCAGGCATCAGCAGACGAGATGATGTCAGAGACAGCAGGACCCCAGGATCATATCAGTGCATTACTTTGGTTGAATTGCAGAGTTAGTGCATGCAGGAATCAGCTGGCGGATCATTTTTAGACAAGAATGTGCACGAGCATGTGGTAAAAATAAGCAAATGACCAGTAGCTTATGCATAACTGCATTGCGAAATCAGGGAGGGATTTATAAGGTGCAAGAAATGCACAGCAGTTTAGTGGCACAGAGGCCTCTGTGTGATATTTTCTCAGATGAGTCAGATTAGTCAGCAATGTGAACTTAAAGCTGTTATATTAAGGTTAAATAATATTCTTTTGCTTCAATTCTGAGTAGTCATGTAACTTGGGTAATTCTTGCAGTTGGATCATGGTTACTTAAGAAAATGCAAAATCCCACAACAAGTTCTCCTGTAAACTTTTCTTACAAATACAAAGAATAACTTCAACTTGTTGTTTTTTATTTCACATCTGTATAAGAAAACAGAATGGGAATCCAACACAAAATGAAGGTACAAGAGTGAGGAAAGAAAAGAAAACAAGCTTAATCAAAAAATCTAATATTTTAAACAACACTGCCACCATTATTGTTCAATATTCATACCGATGCCATCTCATTTGTTAAGAGATGCAATTAAAACCGTCATGAATCAATAGTAATCAAAACAGTGATGAATAAATGACAATAGTAGTACAGTTAACAAGTGATAATCATGTGACAATGAAAAAAATGATTAGAATAAAAAAGAAACAAACCACCTATCTACTTTGAACAGTGCAACACTGTGTGTTCCCATTTCTGTAGCGTATAGCACTGCAACCCAGTCCATGTTTTGTGTGCATGAGCTACAGCTCAACACAGCGTGTTACAAAAGTATTAGCAATTAACAAGAGTATATTAAAAGCGTCTAGTCTTTGAATACACAATCAAGTGCCCCATATTGTGTTGGCTGAAATGCATTCATCACCTGTAGCTCATGCGTAAAATCCTGGACTAGCTCAAAGTGTCAAGGTTTTGGGAGTTCCTGTACAGTTTGCATTTAGAGTGTTTCTCCCGCTCTCTGTCAACCTCAAGATTGCTTTTTGGTTTTTTAAATGACAAGACAGCAAAGGAAGAATAACTTTGGAATATCTTTTTTTTTTTCATTATAGAATTCTTTAAAAAAGTTTTAATTTTTAACTTTGCATTTTGTTAAACTATTAATAGCATTATTAATAATAACAATAATATACAACTTAAAAAGGAAAAACATCTTTAGTATTTTATGTCCTTCAAACGGCACTTCCTTTTTGCTCCAGCCATCAAATAACAATATACTGATTTGTGAAAGTCCATAACAATAAAGGGACACCTTTAACGTCAACACCATACCCTCTTCTCACTGGTTATCCAGGACAACCGCATGATTATGCAGAAAACAGAAAACTGCAAGAGTATACAATGCATCAAGACAGTGAATGAAAAAAAATATATATACCTACTCAAATGACAGACCCTGTACTTTCTTGTTCTTAACAGCTGATTTCTGAGCGTGATCTCGTTTGGGATACATTGTTGTATATGAACTCAATTTCTGTATATTAACTTCATTAAAAATGTTTTCCTTATCTTAAAAGCAAATAATAAAATGAAACTGATTGACCGTTATATAGTCTTCTTTGTAGCTGATCTTAAACATGTACTCCTGTTCATTACTGGTGATTTAGGTCGTTAGGAGGACCACAAAGCAGATAGGTATATTATCTGATTACAGTAAAATATTTGTTATGCAACACGTATTTTGCGCAGCAATTTCATTTTAAAAGCTTAGTCTCTCACACTTAAACACAACCAAAGTGCTATATGAAAAGTATCTGATTTTATTAGTCTATATCTTCTCTCTCAGATTGTCATTTGTGACCCCGATTCCAAATGTCTGTTTCCTGAAGCCACTGTAACAGCACCTCCAGATCTCCAAGCAGAATCTTCCTAATTTCTCCTTAAATTCTGAATGAACCTGCATATCAGTCAAAACCCCTCGCTTAACTTTACCACCCCACCTAAAACTGAACCACCTGTCCAACACGTACCTCATCACAGGTTTATGATCATTTGACTGGGAAAAGAAAGAAAGAAAGAAAGAAAAAAAAAAAAAACACTTAACCACACCACCTACTTGAATGGAGACTGAGGACACTGGCAGGAACACACACACACACACACACACACACGGGGACATATGGAGGCATACTTTGAGAAAAGTAAAAGCTGTAATAAGTTTTGAGGATGCCTTCTTAAAAGACGGTAGTACCAAGTTCATATTTTGATGCTTTGAAATGAGAACACATCCCATTAAGAGGCACACCTGCCTAAATACATGGTCCATGAACACACGTTACAACTGTGAAGTAAGTCAGAGTCAAGACATCTTTTAAACACGGTGGGTAATGACCACTACCACAAAATCATGAGTACGGTCAAGATGATGTGGTCATGTAATTACTTAGGTAAAGCCGTGTGTGTGTGAGGGGGGGGGGGGATAACCGAATGAGCCCTGTTGGATTAAAATCATCTTCAGTTCAAACCCAGCAGATGACTAGGAAGAGAGAGAAAAAGGATGGTGAGCAATTTTGGGGGTCCTTCAGTATTGGAGACACAAAGAAGGTTTGCTTGAAAGACCAGCACCCATCTCAAGTCTATTAAAAGCTCAAGGTCTTAATGCGTCCAATGTCTTTTTGCTTAGACTAGGTCTAGGCTTTAGCTGGTGGTGCTGCTGGCTGGCGATGGGGTTGAAGACACGGCTGCAACACTGGTGTTAGTGCCGGCTCCCCCAGTGCCCGAGCCATTGTTGAGAAGCGCTGCTGGTTGGCCAAAGTTAGTGGTTCTAAGTGTTGCGAGATGGCGAGGGGAGAAAACGTGTGCGCGTGCAGCAGCTCTGGACTCGAACGCCGCGTTGCAGGCTTCACAGCGGCCCCGGAGAGTCTCACGGCCTGCTGGCTGTCCTACGCCCGGAGGCTGCGAGGGCTCCACGACTGTCAGTTGAACTGGTTTGGGGAGGATGGGACGGTTGGCTCTTAGAGCGTTGTACTGCAGATAGCTCGCTGCGCTGATTTCCACCTTCTTCGAGGGGTCTGAACTGGGAGACTACAGAGAGTAGGATACATCAAAAGGTAATTGTCAGACATTATAAACGATGTAGTTACAGCTCTATGCAATAAACAACATTAACTACACAGCAATAATTACACATTATCACTCACTTTCCAGAAATAATCACCTCAGTCAGTTTTTAGCACTTAAAAAAAAAAGTGTTTTTATTTCGTTTTTTTGCAATTCCCGAAAAACCTCAGAAAAATGTCTTAGGCTATTTTTTGTGGAAGGTGACAACATACGAATAGGGCAACTCGTCTATCGAGTCTGACATACATTACAATCAAAACAAAACAGAGGGATACAAGTGCCACTTACCAGCTTTTCCTGTTGAAGTCTCCATCTTTTTTCCTTAGCCCGTGTATTCTGGAACCAGATTTGCACAACTTTTAGGGGGAGTCCCAGTTCAGTCCCAACAGCCTCGCATTCGAGTGCGTTGGGATGAGCGCAGGTCTCGTAGCACGACTGCAGGATAGAGAGCTGGAGACACGTAAGGTGCGTGCGTGGCCGCCTCGGCGTGGAGTGTGTCAGAAATCCAACATCCCTTTGGCTGGATTTTGCAACGGTGGGCGTGGAAGTGGAAGTGACGATTGCGGTGGTAGATACGGGAATCCGGGCTGTGCTCGAGGAGGGGGGTCGTTGTGGCGTGGCAGTGGCAGTGGCTGTGGCTGTGGTAGGGGTCCGTGGCGATGGTGTGGTATTGGTGTTCCGTGCTGGGGTGGGATTAATATTGCGAACACAAAATGTAGAGAGTCCTAACTGCTCGCGTGACAGAGTGTTGATCTTGAAGGGGCTTTTGGAGGACCAATAACTGAGCCCGTTGTGTTGCTGGGACTCACCAGTGGCTTTCTCGGACCCGGTGCTGGCAGGTGCTGTGGATGGTTTGGGTGTAACCGTGATCTTGGCGGGTCCTGGTCCAGAGCTTTCCTGATCCGTTTCCTCTCCCTGCTCTGGATTGTCGTGCTCCTCTTCAGCTCTGGGTTTCTGAGATGGAGAGGAGGAAGCAGGGCTTCTGTCCATGGCTGACACTTGGATTGCTGGATGAATGGCTTTAGGGGCAATTTTGACCATTGTAACAGGTGTTGGCGGGTCAGGTTTCGTCTTGGGTACCACTAACGTTCCTCCCGCACTCGTAACGGCTGAAGCAGACGGAGCTTCCTTGGGTCTGCTGGCTCCCGGGCTCACAGACACCTTATCCTCTTTACCTGCTATCGTTTTGGGCTGAATATTTACAGGCGCCGAGCTGGAGGTGGTGCTATTTTTAGGGGAGCTGGAAAAAATGGGCTGCGTTAGGGGCCATGTGAACTTAATGAGTGGCTTGCCCACGGCTGCCAAAGTGCCGTCGCTGATGAAGCGCACCTCCCCTTTGCGTTCCCTGGCTCGCATGTTCTGAAACCAGATCTGTACAACTTTCTTTGGAAGATGGACCCACTCGGAGATCTGTTCGAACTCGTGTTTTCCCGGGTTCGGGTCTTTGAAGTAACAGCCGTAGAGAACGTCCAGCTGCTCCGCCTGAATAATGGTTCTTGATCTCCGCATGTCTTTGAACCGTCTCGCTTTGGGCCTCCTCTGCTCCTTCTCTTTCTCCCTTTCCTTTTCTTTCTCCCTGTCGATCGTGGACGTCGGCTCTCTCTCCGCGGCTCGCATGAGCACAGCATTGGTCTTTGCCAAATTATTGTGGTTGATGAAACTGCTGTTGTTGCCAGCCGGAATGGCAATAGCCGAGTCCGGCTTCACTTGGAGAACAATGAGACCGCCTTCGCTCGGAACCCCGACTGCTGTCGGCCTGAGCCCGAGCCCGTCCAACAGGCGTCCTTTCTGCACCGCCGCCTTATCAGCCGCACTGACTGACGTGGAAGCCTTGGTGGAGCTATGGTTCTTTCCCATGCTGAGGTCCAATGCGGTCTCACAGTCCCCTCCGTTGGACATATACTGGGCGTGCTGAGTGTGGGACGACAGGGGGGGTGGATGGAGTGGATCTGAGAAGTGAGCAATCGTCTGGGCGTTTGGAAAGGCAGCCACTTTGCCCCCCTCGCCCTCCGCCACCCCAACGCCCACCACCGAGGAAGTGGGCAGCGACAGAACATATGGGCTGAACAGCTGAGTGGAGAATGGCGCGAGAGAGAGGGAAAGAGGCAGCGAATGGAGAATGCCCCCGGGGAGGCCTCTCTGGTCAATGGCAACTGAGAGAGGAGTGGGAGGGTCAGCCTGAGCTTCCAACTCCAGGTCCAGGTCAGGGTCCGGTCGATCCCTCTTGGCCTCCACGTCATCTCCTTCGGTATCCCTTTTCCTCTTTTTCCTCTTCCCCATGTGCCCCCCACCCTCCTCCTCCTCATCATCATCTTCAGCATCAGAGAGGAAAACCGTAGTGGATCGAAGTACCTTTCCCCCGCCTGAGCTCTTCTCTCCAACTTGTTCTCTCTGTGGTGCTTCCTTAGCGGGACTGCTTGGCTCTTCCCTCATGGAGCTACTCTGGCTCTCCTCGTCCGTCACAATTACGGATGTGTAGACTTCCTCGTTCTCAGAGTCAGAGGTCAAACAGGCCTCACCTTGACCTTCCCGTTCCTTCTCCCTCCGTCGGTCTCCCCCGCTGGACAAGTCGATGGCATGGGCAGTGGACCTGACTGGACTCTCATCAATTGTAAGTGCGCTTTCATCATCGTCATCCTGGTCGTCATCTCTTCCATCCAATCTCCCAAGTTCTCCAGCTTTCTGCCTCTCTTTGGCTTGATGGGCATCTTCTAACCATTTGCGAACCTCCTCTTCCGTGAGCCCCACCTCCCTACCGAGTGATTCGCAGTCCTCTCGGGTGGGGCTTGCAGCGTCCGCCTCGCTTCTGGACTCCAGAAAGGCCAACAAAACTTGGTACTGGAACTCAGATAGCGCAGGGGTTCCTGGAGAGAAGACGGGACGAGACTTGGAGCAACCGAGGCCCGACCGGCCTAAGGCAAGGGAGGCATTTAAGGGACGTGACTTGATCTCAGTGCTGTTTGCCATCTGTCTGTGTTTAGAGGCGTAGCACTGGGCCTGCTCAGGGTCAGACGATGTGCCTTCAGAAAGGAGAGACTGGCCGGGAGCTGCCAGAGAATTTGTTACATTTGTGCAAGGCAACTTGTTTGTATCAGACTCTGCACTCTCTCGCTCTGTTGTGCTCTCTTCATCGGCGTCATTCTCCTGGCACGTGTCCATGTGCTCCACACCGTCCTCGACCCTGTTCTCCTCGGTTTTTAAGGCGCGGCTCAGTTCAGTGGCGCTCGCTTTACCCTGGTCCTCTTCCTTAATCTCCTTCTTCACACCCCCCCTCTCTGCTATCCATTCTGACTTCACCTCGGATTTAATATCCAGCTTTAGTGGCAACGGCTCCTCTTTTGGCTCGCTCTTTATCTGCGCACAGCCACTCGTTTTCTCTGCTCCCTCGGAATCCTCTGCGTCAGCTTGTGCTGTGGCCTGAAGTCCAACAGACGACCACTGACCTTGTAAACCACTGAGTCTTTGGGCAAGAAGAGCTTGCTGTGCGGCAGAGAGACCCAGCACAGGGAGAGACTGGGACAGGAGCTGGCTGGGCGAGTCAGTGCTCTGGCTCTGGCTCTGAGTCTGAGTCTGCAGCCCGTTCAGAATCAGCGGCATGAGCACCTGGGCCTGGGGGACGAGCTGGGGCCCCGCCGCGGCCCCGGGCGTGGCGCTCGCTCCTGTGGCAAAGAGGGAGGGGAGGATGGAATGCGGGATGGAATTGGGACTGGAGGTCAGAAGGGTGAGGAAGGCCGAGACCGCCTGAGCCGAGGCCACGGGAGAGGTGAGGAGCGAGGGTGCTGGCTGAATTTGCTCTCCGTCTTTGGTTGGGGCTGCAGACGCAGTCAGGCTGGGCTGGGTGATGCAATTGCTGGTGGTAGTGTTTAACTGTGCAGCATTGCCTGTGGTGGCAACAACTAAATTGGGCACTATGCTGCTGCTGCTGCTGCTGCTGTTGTTATTGGTGCTGCCACTGGCAGAACTACTAGCAGTCTTGTTAGCCGAATTGCTAGCATTTCTGCTCCGCGTTTGGTGCAACACAGATTTTAAATGACTCTTAAGCGTGATGGCGTGATTGTAGGAGACTCGACACACAGCACACTGGTAGGGTTTGTTCGAGACATAAGGGCGGGCGGGATAAGGTCCTGAAGCATCGTTTTCCCCAGCCTGCTTAGAAGACCCCGTTCTCATCCTCTGAATGTGGGTGGTGGAGTTGTAATGTACACTTAATGCTGTTTTGGTGGGAAACGACTCCAGACATGCGTTGCATTTGAATGGACGGTTGCCGTTTTCTGTTCCAGCTTCATTTTTACCCGCAGGCTTGTCGTTGCTGACAGAACCTCCAGGGGCTTTTGAGGACTGGGCAGCACTCTCCTGATCAGACTCCAAACCACCTACGTCGCCCTCTGGGTCTTGCATCCCTTCAACCTCTTCTTCTGTCTCCTTTTCAAGGGTGGAAGAATCTTTGTCCCCTATGGTCACTTGGGAATCGTCAGCAATCTGTTGTGTTTTTTTGGAATACCCTTCGTCTTGGGTTGGTTCTGAACAGACATCTATATATATATATTTTTTTTTTTTAAAAAGAAAAAGACAAAAATATATACGATTACTTTCCATGTTCAATCAAACCCTATTTTCTATAGACAAGAACACCTTAAAGTGGAATTCTGGTCCATTTCAACCTACATTCCAGTGGCAGCAGTGGTGGAGTGCTATTAGCTGCCAGAAAATGAACCAAAACATCACTACCTGAACAGACTTATAGCGGTTTTAGCGAGGCAGCAAAATAATGTACTGATGTGGGCAAGTTGTAATGGTACTTGACCACCGCTACCACTGGAATGTAGGTTGGAACGGGCTGGAGTTACCCTTTAAAGATATGAAGTGAGTGAAGTGGCAGGGAAAGGGTTAAACTCACCTGCAGCTCCTGTCTGACAGCTAGCTTCAGCATCCTCACCCGAGGAGTGCGTCTGGACAGCCTTATCAAAGGATGCAGGAAGAGCATGTGTCAGTCAATGACTTTACAAACAAACTCCACTGTAGACAGGATTATGTGGACAAGAACAAACTGGAGCTGACGGATTGACATTAAATTCTTTGCAAGTCCAAGCCAACTAATAAGACTATAATACAAGAGACAGCATTCAACATATGACTATTTATAGAAGCATTAATTTATTTAGTCATTTTCAATATTTTTTCCAATACTATGACAATGACATGGGAGGTAATTAGTCATTCACTTTGTTATACAATTTTGTTACACAAGACATAAAACATTTCGTGAGGTGACTCACAATATCCAGTAATTTGTTTAAGCAGGCTGGAAGTACACTGTGTTTGCCTGTCAGATGCAGAGAGAGTCCATCTCTGTCGGGCTGCCCTTGCTGACAAAGTGGACACAACCACATTGACACCCCGTTACTGTCACTGCTCACAGTCTCACCAGCCTCCTCCTGCAATATGTACATTAATTAATAAATAGATAAAGTAACAATAAGTGTCATAATTTACAGTCACAGAAGTTACGTTACATGATAATACCATGTATTGTTGGTAACAACTACACATTTATCAGCGTATATTTATTACAAGCTTGGATCGAGAAGTTTTAACAAAGAGTATAGAACCCTGTATAGGCTATAGACTTCTACACTCTTTGGTATTAATATGATACAGCACTGTTACAGACTTCCAGTCACATGAACATGAACCAGATCTTTATCAAAATGTGTGCATAGTACAGATTTGGTTTACATCTATCTAAACCTCAATAAATGACTAAAAGTCATTTACACATCAGCAAACATTTGAATGGATTATGCATTAGAAAATATTCCAAGATATAAATTATATTCAGTGTTTTATGAATATGAATATGAATATGAATATAGTGAAGAAACACAGTCTGTTAAGATTACAAAACATCCCAAACATACAGCAATGGGTGAAGTTCAGTGTAGTGCAGTTATTGACATTAAAAGCCCATAGCTTATGTGAGCAAAAGGCAAACATCTATTTTTCAAATAGATCTAATCCAATTCATACAGCTTTCAACAAGTTACTTTCTCCAACATTACTGAAATGTCTACGTTGAAATATAGCAGTTAAGACAAATTAACATAAATATAGGGACATGGTTCGTTCAATTAATGAGTTCTCAGACAAAACTTTAGTTGCACAATGACAAGCGTCATACAGGGGGAAAATGTGGCCTAAATATTGACCTTGAAGGATTTTTAAAAGTGTGTCAACTTCAGTTGGGTTCATGCAGTAGATTATTGAGTAGATTTAATACATTTATGATTGTCAAAGAAAGGAAAAAAATGGCCAGCACGTTGCAACCCCCCACGAGAAATCTCATTGCAGTGTTGACGATTTACAATAATAAATAAATAAGTCGTCGACTGCGCTGTAATTTGGGGCACGTATAATAAACAACATAATTTACAAATTCTACTGATGTGACACAGTAACAACTGTACACAAAGTATGTGTGATAACAGACGAATATTGACTTTTATCATGTAACTGTCCGAGAACATTCCAACACCAAATACCAACACTGTCCACTTATCAGCTAACGTTAGCTGCGTCGGCAAGTCAATTAGCTTGACTGCTACAAATATCGTCTAAATTCTAGCTTGATAATATGGTAAGATATACTGACATTTTAGAAGCCTTATAATCGTTGTATAAAACCATCATCCACAATTATCCGAAAGAAAACCATCTAGTGCCCAACCAATAGTGTTGATTATTCAGCTAATTAACGTCAGTCTAATTAGCAAAACCCACCGGTGGTGGATCAATTAGCAGGCTAGCTTGCTAACCTCAATAGCGACGTCTTTAATAGTTGTATGTGTGCCTCGCATAATAAAAAAAAACATTTACTATGTAAAACACAGCTGGCAAAGTACTTCACTAGGCAGTCAAGAGAAATAACAGCCCATTTGTAACTCACATCGACGACAATCCGAAATGGCTTGTTGTTCATTGACGTTATACCATTAAACAAAAGACCCAAATAACATTCGTGGCACTTAACTTAGCTAACGTTACACTTGGCGAGCTAACAACACTGAACAGATTGGCTAGCTAACAGTGGGTGATCATACATCACGTTTTAATCTACATTCGCCTGTCAATCTAAACTGCAGCGGGCGTGCTAGTTGCCTCCCAGACACTGCACCCGGATAACGTTTCAATACGAATGTACCGTGCAATAAAATTGTTCCTGAAATAGGTTTAGTAATCTACCACAAAACCTCGGCCTTGAGTACGTCCCTCATCCCAAAGCTTGCGTACTGTCGAACGGGTATCCAGTTTTACACCCTTCGCCGCCTGCATACTAGCGGAAATTGAGGCCTACAACGACTAAGCTATTTAATTAATGAATTTGGATGCCTTTTACAGATGTGTAAAAAACACGTCCACCCCTCCTCCCGGGTTACTTAACAGACCTAATTAATGTGTTTTACCATCAAACTTCATATCAGCAAGCAGTGGTACTCTGTTAATTACACTCTTAACAATCATCTTACATAGCATCGCATAACAATTAACGACAGTATTAATAGCTAGGCTACTTGAAATGCGCTACGTGCACAATGCTGGTGAAGGGGTGGTGGGGTAAAGAGAAAGAGACGGAGGCAGAAAAGTTTGGAATTTAAGATCAGAATTCGAACTAAAACGCACATTCCAATTAAGTTCACTTCGAAAACCATCGTCGGTACCAATATATCAACTCCGCATCGTAATTTCGATCGCAACAACAAGACAAGAACAGCACCAAAATCGTTTAATTAAGCTCAGTGCAATTAGCTAATGCGTTTACCTGCATGGTCTCCACTCCAGCGCACGCTTCCTCTCGCTCTTTAAAACTGAAAAGTTTTCTCTCTCTCTCCCTTGCTCGCCCTCTCCCTCCCTCCCTCGTTCGTTCTCTTCCCTCTAGTAAACACACGACAGCTCCCCCGTAAGCTGACTGCTGACTCGCTGCAGAATCCACTCGTTAACAGTCAATTAAGCCAAAAAATACTTATCAAAAGGAAATAACGAAAAATTAACAATGTAAGCGTTACCGCCCATTGTCTACACGCTTATTACGGATTTATGCGCTGACTTAAATCAAGTTTTGTGAAGGCATATTCCTTAATGGATTATACCAAGAACCACTGATATTTTTAAAGGAGGCCTATTTCTACAACCACACGGCCAATATTAAAGCTGAGGTAGAAATACGAATGCAATCAATAACGTGTTAGTTTGATTATTGTAATCTAAAACATTTTCTTCTCAGGCAAAAACATTGCAGTGTAATTCCTTTTATAGTATTAAGTATTATGTTAAAGAATAATTAATATCCAATCCAATGACTTTAATTAATAATAACGGGGACTTAGGCTATTTATCCGCCTTAGGAGAGCATGCAAACAAGGTCGGGCATGACTGTCCAATAATAGGATACCCACACGCTACCAAGCTACAAGTTGTAAACCTGTTCATCATGCAGGTAATATGAAATAAATGTAGAATTTTACTGATATAATCAAAACATACAACAATAAATAAAATAAAAGACTACTGATATCCACCCTACCACAGGCTATTAATGGGCTATGGTTTTCGCGAGAAACGCTTAATTGTAGAGTCTGCGCAATTAGTGCGCAAACAGTAAGATACAAATACAAACAGTAAGCTGTCTAGAACTGTGCCTGAGTAAAACAGCGCAAGACCATGGTGCAGACAAGACTTGAGCGAAGCTCTGTCAGTTACATCCACAACACACTGTAAATATAGTTTCTTTCGCCAGCCAACTCACCCCGAGCCAGTACTTTGTTTCAGAGGCAAGTATCAGAAAGTAATGTTGAGTGTGTCTGTCACCTACCTGTCATCCCTATGCTGTCATCACACCGATATCCGATAGATATTCTATGGATAGATAAGATGAATAAGCTACATTGTAACTAGCCCGAGGCGAATCTGTCTTGCAACAGTAGCTGGCATAGAACTGTAGGCTAGAACCATATCGGTCAATAAAACCACTTATTTGTAACCTACACTTCTGATTTCAAGGCCTATGCGTGACATGCGATAATTGCATCATTTACTACATTCTACTAACTCTGTAAACATTGATTCTCACACTAAAGGCAACCATGACCGTGGAGGTGGAACGAAAATTTGTCTGTGATGCAGACATTCAGAAAAGGTTAAAGGACATTGGAGGTGTGGTGGTGATGTTACTTACTTAATCAGATTTGTTTACTTATATAATAATTTATTTACTACTAAGTCAACGTGACATAGGCTACTTCCCTATAAATTAACAACTTTGAGTAGGTTATTGTGGCCTAAATGGAGTAGCCTATACATTTGCAATAGTTCAAGATGCTGAGTCAATTTCTGAAAAGTGAAACATGCGCAGCACTTCCTCCCTAAATCTAATTTATTGTCTTACAGCTGTGTGCATTGGCCAACGGCGCTTTCAGGACCAATATTTTGATTCCCCAGACTTTGACCTCACCTTAAAAGACTTCTGGTTGCGATGCAGGGAAGGATGCTGGGAACTCAAATGTCCTGTACCCAAGAACACCGCAGGCATTCAGAAAGATAGTCAGGCAGAGGGACTGTGTTCACGCTATAGAGAGATTACTAATGTGCCTGAAATAAAGGCCGAACTGTCAGAGGTTATGAAGGAGAGACTGGCTCAAACCAGTGGTAAAATAGAGAGTGATGCAAGAATGGCTGCATGTGATGCATTGGAGGATTGGTTGAATGGGATGAGGCTTGGCTGCTTTGCCAAGTACACCACAGAGAGATGCTCATTTTCACTTGAGGAGGAGGGACAGGAGGGGGCAGTACGTGTTGATCTCGACCAGGCTGACTTTGGATACTGTGTAGGCGAGATTGAGATACTAGTGCCAGATGGAGGTGACATCCAGGCTGCTCTACAGAGAATTGAAAGGACTGCTGACAAGCTTGGTGAGGAATCTCTCATGAGTCACAGTTATGAGAAATGTAGACTGCCCTTAGCATTTGTGGCCATTTAAATGTCTTTGTTTTACATGTGTTCCATAATGTGTTGTCTGTAATATGTGTCTGCAGGACTTTGTGGTGACCAGAGAGTACAAGGGAAAATGGATGTCTATCTACAGAGATACAGCCCTGATCACTACACCAAACTACTTGCTGCTCATATATTGTAGAACTGGGAAGTTTTCAAGGATTCCTTTGTGACTGTTCTAGCACTGACTGACAAGCCAGTTGGCTCATGAAGATGTAAAATGTACAGACAAATTGTTTAGTTATCAGTTTACAGCTACCTCTGAACTGCACATTTTTTGCTATGAACACAATACTGTAAGTACACTGTAGTAAAAGGTCTGTAAGTGAGAAAGCATAGCTTTAACACATATAACAATCTTGGCTTTGCACAAGGGATAAATGTATAATTCAGAGGCCAACAAACATTGAATGGATGTAACAAAAGGTTCAATATTTTGAGGTAATAAAGGAACCAAACACATCTGTTTGTTCGAAAATCTTCTTTTCTGATTCTGAAAAAAAAAAAAGATTCTGGTTTAGTTTTGGCCCACAGTTGGTCTTGTGTTGTACAGTGAATGGAGAGATTACCACTCTCCCCTCCCTCAACACACACACACACACACACACACACACACACACACACACAGAGAGAGAGAGAGAGAGACACACAAAACTCGAGGCTGCATATTGAAGGAGCAGTTGAAGGTCAATAATTCAATGATCTTTGGTTAGAGCGTTAGACCATAGTTTATAGTGGGTTAAAGGTGCTACCGAGAGGGTGCTCTATATCCTTAGTTATTTGCAAGCAAATACTAAAACACTACATTGTTCTTTACCAGTAGGCCTATAAATAAACAAGTCATAGTCAACAAAAACAATTTGGTTCTTCTTGCGTAGAAAGTCCACTAATTAGGCCATTTGACCAGATTCCCAACCTTACCCCCAAATATCGACCGTTCTCGCGGGAATGGATCATGTGACAACGAAAGACAGGGGTCCAGAATAGTAAACAACATGGCGCACTACCAACACAGAACGGAGTAGGGCCATATCGGAAATACAGCTGTGACCACCACCCGAAATACATAACAAATATTTACAGCGTTCGTTATACAGAGAACGTACCCGGGTAGAGTACTTGGATACGAGGAAGACTGTCACAACGAACAAGCTGTCAACCCCTCTGTCCACTGGAATAGGGTAGGTAACGATACGCTAGCTATCTTGCTAACTGTTTTATGAAATGTTATTCGTACAGTAGGCTATATAGCTTGGTTGCGGTAGTAATCAACATTCCCACTGTGTTGACTTGTTAACATACAAATCAAATGACATCCATCGGTGTGAAATGTTGCATTAACATATTGTGGCATTGATAGGACAAACAAGAACGTCGTTTCATAACTAAACAACAACCCGACCTAAAAAATGTTGCAATAGTCAACTCGACGACAGGTTTGAATGCCACATGGAAATGGGATTTACAGCACACGATGTTCATTCTGTTACTGTTCATTGTCTTTGTCATAATCATTATCATTGGTTGGCATCGCTATTATCTCACCATTAGTTGATGAAATTGCATCTGTCTGATTTTGTTAATTTATATAAGAAAACACCACACGCAGAGGCGTGGTTAATACATAATAACACACCTTAGTTAACACAACACGTACACAAAGTGCCCATTTTCCTTCAGTCACCTGTGACTGAAATTATGAAGGTGATTGCATTTTACGAAGCCAGGCTTCATTTTGCGTGCAAACAAAGTGACATGTTTCATCTACCATTGCTCAGGCTATCGGCCTATGGGCTCGCAGTCCAGTTCTGGGATGTCCGGTCGGGGTTCCAGCGGAAACCCGGACCAGTCTGAGCCAGAACCAGAAACCAACCAGAACTCGAATCAAAGGGGACGGAGAGGAGCCGAGAGGCAGGCAGAAAGACAGTCAGCCGCTGAGGAAGACGTCGACTTAGCCCAAGTGCTGGCTTACTTACTGAGAAGGTATGGTGGTCTGCATGTAATACCGGTATGCTGATCAGGGCATTATGCTACAGGGATTTTTTATTTGCTGTACTGTATTATACTTGCTTTATTACTGATTCTTTTCCAGTATGGTATGCAAATGTATGGACTGGCCTGAGACTGCACTCAAAGGAAGTCTCTTGTTGATAATCTTTTGGGAAATCAGCAGGACTAGTTCATTTGTCTCTGTGTTCCTTCATCCCTTGGTAACTTGGGGCCTAATGTAGACCTACAGTATTTAGAGTTTACTTCATATTTGGTCAATTCGTGTGTTGTATAAAAAAATTAAGTTGGTGTATTTTTTTGTCAGTATGATGGTCATCTGAAACTGATGATGTTGACCTGGCAACTGTTTTTCATCACCAGGGGCCAGGTCAGACTGGTCCATGGAAGTGGAGCCACAGGCCTGCAGCTTGTCCAGTCCTACTCCGACTCGGATGAGGACAGTGACGGAGCCTGGGAAGGTCGCCTCGGAGACCGCTACAATCCCCCTGGTAATAAGCTACTAACGACAGCTCTGCTTAGTGCTGCTGACAGAGAAAGGGTTTTATAGGTCATTTATACAGTAATGTTGTATGAGATTGATGTCTCTTTTGAAAGTAAGAAGTTTTGGTTGGAGTTAAATAGCCTATCCAAAGAATCAGATGGTTATTAGTAGATTTTTAAAGGAATATGCCACCCAAATATGAAATTAAGTCAGTCTCGGTCACCCCCAAACTCCGTCCAAGCGTTGTTCTGTTTTGGGAGCAGAGATTTTTGGCTTTAGCTTTGTTGTGAAGGACTGACAGTTCTGGCTAGAGCTATAGGAGAGGATCCCATTCGCTGCTGCTGGGCATACTCTCGGTG
>JASCQX010000123.1:777970-796164 GCA_030264415.1 Sardinella fimbriata
TAATAAAGATTTTATGTCAGACTACATAACATGCTATGCTTTGCTATTGCATAAATACAATGACAAAACAAAAAAAATAGTGCCCAAAATAGTTCTGATAACTGCATGCACATGCATTACATCAGTTTGTTTTTTCTTTTTTTTGTGTGTGTGTGTGTGTGTGTGTGTGTGTGTGTGTGTGTATGTGTGTGTGTGTATGTGTGTATGTTTCTTTGTTTTGTTTTGGTTGGTTTTGTTTGGTTTTACTCAGACAGGTACTAATAGATAAATGAATATCTGCTCACAGAATTGCAAAGGCCTGAAGGATTTAGGTTAAACAATTTCACAAAGAGCAGTCGTTACCACTGAGGTTCCTTCATTTCTGTTTAAAATACGGTATTTAAGGTCTACACAGAACAAAGACTTAACAAGCATGCAGACTTGACATTTAGGTCTATATAGTCTAGGCTGCAAATCAAATCTAGGAGAAACTATGTCCATGTCGGACATTCACACTGACAATAACATTTGCCCTCAGTTGTAAAGCACCCATGTGCTTCATCACATAAATCAGATCAGATGAATGTAAGGACGAATTTCAGGTGAAAGGCATTGAAAAGGCCAGAAATTAAAATGTCAGACCATGATTTGTTTGGGAGGACAAAACTTTAGCTATTTCTGTAAAAAGCTGCTAAATAAATACTTACTACCAAAGTAGGCCTATCTCAACATTAAGCCTCGGGTCAAATAGGGTCAGAGTGCAATGGAGATGGTTGAAACAGGTAGTGCATCCCACATTTTGTACTGTTAACATTCACAGTCAACATGGCTAGAGCATGCAAAAAAAGAGTTAGTTTTGTTTGGAGATTGCGGGGGTGGGGGGGGGTATACTGACCCTATTTGGCCCCTGGCTTACACCTTTCAAGAGGAAAAAGATCAAAAGGCATAACCAACAATGCTTACCTGCTTCACTGTTTAATAACTGCAGATAGCTACTGACATTGAGTTTGGGTTTGGTTCGAGATTGGCTGAGGGTTGGAACTGCCACTGGCTTGGGTGGAGGACTGCTTTCCTCACAGTCTGATTCCCCTTCACTGGAGCTCCAAGCAATGTGGACAGTTTCCTCTGTCTCCACATTGTACTTCTCTGAGAATAACCACAGCATCCAATGAATGAAAAATATTTTTTTTACATGCATAAAAGAGTCAGAGACTACATCTTTAAAGGTACCTGTAGTCAGTCCCACAATTGCAGGTTTTTGGTACACTGATTTGGGTCTCTGTAAATAATAAAATAAAATATAAGTGTTACAAACATGACAACAGTTGTAGATGGAGCATCTGATTCAATTTCAGTAGCCCAATGTGCTACTGTACATCACCGAATGTTCGTGGACTTGCCTTTTGGATTGGGGTGTCAAGGAAGCCGTCTCCACATCGTTGCCACGACTTCAGTGATGAAGAGGAGGTCGGATTTCTTGTGAATGTAACATCAGATGTATTTTTGAACGTGTCTTTTACATCATCCGGGAATAGGATGCATCTCAAGTCTCTTGAACTTCTTTTTCGCTGAGGGAAGAGAGCAGTAGGACCAACGTTAACCGTAGTATCCTGTCACTTTCTTATTCTGCCACCATCACCATTTATGTTAGAAAAAAGGGATCCGTCTACCTATACAAATAAGCATTACATGAAACCACACATTTACGATGTAACTAGAATCAACAATGCAGCGTAGTGTAGCGTCAACTAGCTTGTGAGCATTGTGAGATTAACTGCAAGTGCTCAAAGTTTAAACTTACCCTTACTGAAATAGACATTGTGAAATTAATAGAAATTTATGTCAGTAGATCTTTCTAATACATAGTCTTTTGAAAAGCTCGCTGGCAATTTACTGTTCATGACGATGAATTAAGTTAGACTGAATGCTCGCAACCATTTTGTTTGGCGCGCCTGGTTCTTTACGGTCTTCTTCTCTGCAGGATTTCCTAGACTACCCTTAGAAATTTGGCGCGCTATTGCCACCTCGCGACCATACCACGCAGGTGGTCACATTCTATTCGTGAGACTTGGTTCAGGAAAGTTTAAGAGAATGTTGTTGGTATTGTTCATTTTTTTTGCAAATAATTTCCTCAAACTAGGCTAAAGTCGTGTAACTGATTTGACACTAAACACTTTACCAATTTGTGCCCAGTGTCCTTTAATCACTTTTTTTTTTCACATGATTAGCTGTTCTCTATGCTCAAAGTCCAAAATGTTTTGTTTTGGTTCAGCATATATTTTAGAAAGGTAAGACCAACAGTCAGAGAATATTTAATAGGGTTCTGCTAACAGTGGATCAATTTACTGCTTACATCAGACTCATGATGGTGCATTTCAAAATAGCCTCTCTCTAGTAGGTTCTCACATAACACACCACATATTGATTCATATTTTGCTACTTACTATATTTTTATCTGTAATGGAGTCATATTTGTATTGAATTGATTCAAAAGATGGTGATGGCATACTTCTAGGACATACAGCTAATTCTGCAGGTTAAGTCATATAAATACAATGTAAACACATTGCAAATATAATTTTACAAAGGAATGCAATACAATACTGTACTTTAAAGTGGAAGGTTTATTACAGCAAATCCATCCAAATCGACAGCTCTCCAACAGCAGGGTAAACATACAAAAACACAGCTCACTTAACATTGTTTTTTTTTTTTTTTTTATTAAATATGTAAAAAGCAGGTCAAGTTATTCACAAATAAAATGCAAACATGCAACACATTTTGGGGAATGCATAATGAGTGGGCTATTGAGAAGAAGAAAAAAAAACATTGTCTATAATTATTAACAATACATGTTTACATTCCTTTTCATTGTACACAATATATGACGAAAGCGGTGCGCTGCAGTTTTGTTGTCATGGAAATAAATGCAATATCATAAAAAAAAGTATACTATTCACTGGGATACTTTTATGCCATATATAACTTGGTGTTTCAACTGGTATTCTTGCTAAGACCTGTGGTTCAAAATTATATTAAAACATCTTTAATATACATGGTTTGTTTCAGAGAGCTGGACGGTGAGGGGGATGTTTTCTAGTGTTTTTGAATGGACACTGCAATGACACGCTCAGCATGATTGAACGCGCATCAAGACAACCGATTGCGATGCTGCCCATTTAAGACATTACAATTACATACAATTCATCTGAAAAAAAATGCAGCACCATATTATGGTGCGAGTCTAGCTTTGTTTTGTTCATGAATGCACTGACTGTGGTATTACAAGGTATATATGCCTTGATTATCAGAAAATGGGTCATGCTCACAAACTGGCTTTATAAACCTGGTTTATGGACAAGGCTACCATCTCTGATCCAAGAGTGAGCAGTGTTCCAGAAGCATATTTCTAACAGAGAAGCAAAATTCAGAGCATTAGGGAGTTCCATCGGCCCATATACATGCCTTTTCGAACGATGCTTATTGCATTGTTTTTTGTTTTCCTGATTACTACACTTGATATGTAAAAACATGTAAAAGACAAATAAAAAAAATGCATGAAGAGGATACTGCCAAAGGATAAAAGCTATCCATCCTTCACAAACACGGCCTCACAAAAGAAGTTAGGGCAACCTCTAGCTTCAGGCCAACAGTCCTTGATTTGAGAATAAAAAAAAGACAATCAGGATGGTCGATGGTCGGAGCATGTGGACCCTTCAGTAGAGGAGGGACATGACACAGACAAGATGCAGCGTCTCAAACCAATGATAGTCACCAAAAGGGAAAAAAACAGTATGCGTCGACGGAGTGAAAAAGGAGGTACGGGGGTGCTTCTAGGATGATTTATGTGCTCAGTCCTCAGGACAACAACAAACAAAAGTGATGGAAAAAAATGAACCAAAAAAAAAAAAAGACCAAAAACCTGTATTTTAAAAACAGTTCTCATGAAACAAAAAGGAGCGCTCCTTAAGAGAGCTCCTTTGAGCTCAGTACTCATCTTGCTCCTCCTCTGGCTCTTGAGCTAACTCCTCTCTGCCCTGGGCCTCGGCCTCCTCCCCAAGCTCACCTCCCGCCTCCTGCAGGGAAATCATGAGGAGAAACTCAATACGTGCCTGCATTCTTTCATCTGGGACTTCACCCAGACCTGCCCCACATGCACTCCAAATTCAACTGCACCAAGTGTAATGTTAGAACCCATGTCTGCCTTGTGGGACATGTTGCACAACAAAGCATTTATTTATGCAGCAAGCTCTTCTAAAACAAAACTCTCGTGAAGTATTTGCAAATAAAAATGGCACTTTGGATCACTCACTAAAATATTTAAAGGTCTCAAGAGCATCTTCAATACAGTACATAAAACATACCATCAGGATAGAGGAGAGAATTTTCCGTTACACTATTCCAAATCTCACATTTAGAACTTCCAATGAAGTTATAGGGCTGATTTATTGTCCAATTGAGATCTAGTTTATTAGATACCTTTCATCTACACCTTTGTGACCCTAACTGGGAAGCATGTTTTATAGATGTAATTGGTACTTACATGGTCATCTGTTGAATACAGCACTTCCATCAGTCGCTCAACAAAGGGGGTGTTCTCTGGACCCTGGTCTTGACAGAGGAGCTCAACCTCCCGCAGCTTCCCAAAATAGAAGTCCCTCTCTTTCTCAACGCCCTCAAGGGCAAGCTTCATTGTGTTTAACTGCAAATCACACAACACAGACACACAGTTGAATGATACTTCTGCAACATGTAGCTAAATCCTTCACATACTTATTCAACTCCTTGTTGGTGTGACAAAACTGGTAGGATTTCTCTATGTTGCAATAATGCAGATTTACAATCAAGGATTTACTGCAGCTGCTGTAAAAAAAAGTCCTCTCCGATATATGTGATTTTTACCACAATGTCTGTGTATCTATGCGGCCAATGCTAGCCACAAAATCACAACAAGCTCTTTATCAACAATCCTTGACAAACTTATTTGTGTTCTTATTGAAAAGAAATAACATGGATATACAGTATTTACTTTATCGTCACTTGTTGGGTATGGCACAAATATGAGCCAGGCTACTAATTTCGGTAGTAATTCAGTCATAGCTGCAGGGTCGTCATATCACACTTCATATATGACAATGTAATAAATACATGTGTAATAGTATTTAGTGTGCACTATACAGTATGACAGATAGTATTGAGATAAGCAGTCCATTCAGTAGTGCCAGTAGGTAATGCAGACCTGATCACTGAGCTGAGCCACCTGGGCCTCAAGTTCCTTCTCTCCCTTTGCAGGAGTTGACGTGGTTGCAGGGGCTCGTTTAGCTGAAGAGGGCCGAGATGTCGGTGTTGATGATTTTGGGGTTGAAGTAGTTGACCTAGCAGCACCTGAACACAAGTGAACAACATGTTAGCTATGGGAGTGGTAGGTGTTATTTTAAACACAACATGATTTAAAGACTGACGTCAATAGAGTTGGTAGGAGTTATTAATGGTTAATAATTATAATGCTATCATCCTACTTCAGAAACTGAAAAACAGCTGAACTTGATGGTGTATGTGAACATAAATTCAGAGATGCAAACACAGGCTTTACCAGCAGTGGGCGAGCTCGCTGCATGGTGCGATTTCTTTGGCAGGTTGAAGATCTGCTCGCCAGGGTCAGGTGGGGGAAGAGCGTCTTGCCCCTGCCTTGCCTCAACTGGATCATAATCCTTGCCATCATAGTTGGCATCAAAAAACTTCTTAAACCACTGGATGAAGTCAAGGTTGTCCTGAAATCGTCCTTTTACAAGCTTCTCAACAGGAATGATCTTTCAGATAAAAAAAGGAAAAAATGGTAGACAAAACACCTTACCAACATAAATAACTCATGAAGGTATTCCTCAAACATATTCCCACTCATACCACAACAAATTAGAGGACTGCATTCACTTCATATCAGTTCAGGGTCTCAACACAGATCAAGCTTAATTCATGCAACAATGCCACAACTTAGGCAGTGAGAACTTTCATAGAAGCTTTGAAGCTAAAAACAGGGAAGTGTGATAATGTCTCAATTCTACTTCAACTTTGTGATCTCTTGCCTATGCATACACAAAAAAAGAAAAACAGAATAATTTGGAATCAGCCATATTCCTGTTATTTGAGGAGGCTACCAAGTGCTGTGGGTAGGTATAAGAACAACAGTATTTGGTAGAACGAAGGCTGAATTAGCAAACAGGCAGCTGACGCTAACCTTCATGGGGAACAGGAACATGAAACTTACTTCCTTGGCCTCATCAGTTACCATTGGCTGCCGTTTGCTATTTAGTCGGTCGCTGTACCAAATTCTGCTTACAGCACTTGACAACATGAAATAGCTGGGCTACGGGTTGATTCACTCCCGATAATCCCATTAAGAATCATTGACTACTTGGTCATGTCTGCTGGTATCTTTTTTACCTTAATAAAAATGCAAGAACGGGGTGTGAAAAGATGTCATGTCATGTTGAAATCATGTCACAGTTTTATTACATTTACAGCTCCACACCTGCTGATTTGTCTATCTCTGCCTCTGTCTATATGCTGTCACTCTACTCTATCTCTGAATGGTCTACAGAAACCTTCATCAAAGTATATCTGATCACAGTCAAAGCAAAACAGCAATATTAATTGAAACAGAATATTGAGACGGGCTGGCAATGGCCTTCCTCTTCTCACCTTGTCCACATTCATCCTTTTGAAAGAGGCCTGCAGCAGCTTGAAGTTGTGAATGTATTCGTGCTCCAGCTTAGCTTGGAACTTGACCTTCTTAAGACTGATGCAGCCAGGAAACAGCAGATCCATAAACTGGCAGTAGGCTGCCCCTACAAAGATAAAACCAAAACCACATTGAGTGAGTGTGTGCTTGTGTGTGCATTTGTACTAGCACCTCCACAAAGTTGCGTGCTTCAGGCCTCACTAGGATAGAATCCATCAGCATCCTATCTCGTATTGAACTGTCAATGGCTATGGCCTTCCATTACGTCAACTAGCATATCCCTTGTTAAATACTATCCACTACATCAACCAATATTTTAAAACATCTAAACACCAGTATCAAACATGGTCATGCAACACTATGCAAATTTTGCATAGTGGATAGTATTCTGATCCAATGCAGTAGCATGCAACAACTACAGGTACCACTGCAGTTAAACAATCCGATGAAAAACATTCATGTTTCAAAAGTCATTCATGGTTTCACAAACACGGATAAATCTACAATGTGTAACAACCTTTTTATCTCACCGACTCCTGTCCCATTAAACTCTAATTAGGGTAGTAGGGCAACAACCTTCCTCCATTACCTTGGGAAGGATAGGCTAGAGCACTGGAGGACATGTCTGACCTTACCTGAAGACAGCTGCTCAACTTTAGTGTAGTTTAGACACAGGAGATCGTTGACCCAGGCAGTGATGTCATGCCTGCTCATCGTCTCCTGGGTTATTGAGGTAGAATACACATTGACCGCCATCCCCCAACTGTGAACATATCATTAAAAACAAAACAACCATTACTCTTTCACACTTCTTCAATATATTTTTATTTTGTCACTAGCAATTGTTTCAGTTGCATGGTTTATTGTGCAGTGCTTGATAGACTAAAAGATTATATTTGACACACCAGAGAAGTCAGTTTGGCACTGACAAAAGACAGTGGGAAAAAAATAAAAGTTGTATGAAAAAGCATATGCACGTGTACAACGTAAACAGAAAATTAGCTAAACCTTGATGTGAAAACAACTTTTAATTTGTATTCCATATTTCTCTTGCAAGAAATTCACTGCCCTGCGAAACCATCTGTCCTCAATGTGGATATGATGTAAAAATAGACATCACCTAGTTCTTACTATAGGCGACTCCTTTCTTCATCAAAAAAAAAAATGGGTTACAGCGAAGGAAAGCCCCATTCAGAGGACAAGACATCCACAGTATAGCATGGATTTCAAGGAAATACCACTGAATATCCACTAACTTATGAAATTATTTTAAATCCAGCAGGCTAGCATTTTAGCACCACTCTGCCGAGGGGGCCTATGAGTAAGTTTTTTTTCCCTCTTTTTTTCTGTATTAGGGATCATTTTCACCTACTGCATTGCTTCTCAATTTGTTCATAATTTGAATAAGTCTGGTGCTTGTAACCATCCCATTCACCCTTCTCTCCACCAGCACCCTGCCAGTTTTTTGCCCACAGGATTGGAATAAATTAGAATGGAGTACTGAGAACAATGTTACATCACAGGTGTTATTAATATGGGACAACATTCTCATAACAGCAGTTCCTGACAATAAGCAACAATGCAAAGCTAATGAAACAACAAATACAAGTACCATCCTACTGTACCCTAATATTTAACTAAAGATTCTTTACCATCTCTGCTCACACTTCCCTAAGGCCAGATTGCCAATGCATACACTGTCAAGGGTCAACACCAGCACTGATTGTGTGTAATAAATGAATGAAAACAAAAGGGATTAGGCCTAATAGTGGTTATGTACATTATTTGGTAAAATGCATTGTTTTCACACAGTCTTATAACATCCATGGTAATCCTGAACCACGACTGAGGACCACTGATCTAGTGTGATTGCTGCTGCCATGTTCAAGAGTGAGATAAATTATCAGTTGGTCAAAGTCAAGACCTGCTGTATGTATGTATGTATGTATGTAATATAGTGAGAGTCAAATATGCTCCCCCATCACTCACTCACTCACTCAAACACACACACACACACACACACACAGACAGTTCCTTAATGTCCTCTATTACTCCCCAAGAAGCCACAGTGACTTAGTGCTCACACTGTTTGTTGTAAGCAAAGGTAGACGTCAGGACAGGAGACAGGCCCGGGTTAAAATAAATACAAGCAAATAATAAACCAGTTATGAAAGGATGCATAGATTTTTAAAGGAGACTCAAGATAATCACAATGCCATTGCCAAGATTCGTTTGAAAATATTCCTCCAACTACGGAGACCAACAGGCTAACATGTATCCCCGGGCCTACCATATCTCCCTTAATTGGCTTACCCAACATAACAGAATCTCTGGAAAACAGGCTTTCGACCACAATGTGACTTCTAAAGCAAGGATGTCTGAAGCTGAATGGGTTAAAAGTTAACATGGCTTACAAGAGAAAACACACATTTATCAATAGTGTCACCCATATTCTAACAATACACTAACGTTAATGGATAAGGATTTAGGGAAATTGGAATTGTCGTTTTCGTGTCAACAAAAGCGGATGTCCATGTTTCCTCCTGGCAGCTACAGCCCACGAATTTGCTATCGCTAACATGAAGATTATGTAGCAATGATGCTGGGTATGCATGATCTGTAAAGAAGAATAACTCTCAGTGAATATTTACAACTCTGGTGGATTTTGATATTTCCATCACAGCAGCCTGGCAGACAAGGCATCACTGCGTAGGCTAATGCTCCTTGATCTTATTTGTGATTGCTAATGGATGTTAGCCAGTAGCTAAATGCTATCTGATGTCTAGTCTGTCAGAGAGGACGACGACCATTCTAATCCACTATTGCTTTTTACAGAAGAACAGACAGCTTGCTACCTGTTATGAAGCCAAACAGATATCGTTTACTGTCCAGTTATTCTATCAAACCACTTAAAGATATCGGAATTGTACCATTGCCAGCCACACCAGCTGAACATATTACTATGATCATTATAACGTTTGAAATAGGGCTCTCTGCAGCAGTGCTCTTGCTAACATAGTTACCACAAAGAAAACTGTTACATGCTGCAAGAGGCCGAATGTGTCAACTAGTTTGCTTTTTAACGAATCTAAGTAACGTTCGCCAAGTGTAGACTGCGTTGGTATCATCCCTCTGCAGACTTAGCTAGCTATAACGTTAGCCAAGGTACCCCGAATAACCACGCAAAACGAGACATTGCACTAGTTTACCTGTAGGCGCGCTCTCCCCGAACGGTATTTTTTCTGTAAGGAATGATGTGGGTTCCGTTGTCCGGAATGATGTCGTTGTTATTTTCTCCATTTGGGGACAGTGCTTGGGTGGGACCGGGCATTAGGTCACTAATATATTGAACAGTTTTCTGTTCGCGGTGGAAGAGGAATAGACAGTGTGCGTAACTCCAAGTGCCGCACCTCGGCTAGCGTTCGCCCCGATTATTCTCAGCAAATCTCTGGCTCTACAGCGACGTCACTGAAAAGCTGTCTGAAACAGCAAGGTCATGTGACCATGGGAGGGTTCCACCACAGGGACCATCCAATTTTCCCTTATGGCAACATTGACATTATTGCCCCTTTGAATTGACACGTCCAAACGTACTGAAGGATTGCTGAGCCAGTTGAAACGACTATTTCAAAATTACTCGCCAAATTCCAAGTATGAGTTGGATGCCATAGGATGCTTCCAAAACCTGTCAGCGTAAGTGCACATGGTATTACTTATGAATTAGTAGGCTATAGTAACAAACTCATATCGGCACACAGGTCGGAAGTGCCAATGACCCAGTCCTAGGTCAACATTCTCAATGCTTATCTAATTATGGACGATCCTCTCCACTTTGACTATGGTCAGACCCCTTGAAGAACAAGTTATAGAAAAAAGAAAGCAAGAAACAACTAGGCTACTTGCCTAATACCCTGTATTATAGCATCTTGCTCCATATAAATGTTATCTGACCGATTATTTATAATGAGTCATCAACTACCTTGATGCAACAATATCAAAATCCGTCACAAAATAATGTCACGACAGACAGAACATCTTGGCAACAAATGCTCCATACAATGGGTTTTGACTGAATCAAAACAAGAGTTCTTAAAAAAAGTCGCTTGTGTCGAGTCTTGTAGTCGACTTTATAACCTACCAAATACTGTACATTTAATGAGTGACAAGATTATGGTAATTCATCCTGATGTGACGAGATTGTTTCAACTAACCTCAAGACCACTGGTTTGCTTTGAAGCCAGGGCCGTGAATCCCAGACACACCCCGGTCGGAAGTCATTGATGGACCTTTTGTCCAGTGACATGATCATTAAAACTTTACGGACAAGACCAAATTATTTTCTTTACGACCGACTGACACAAGCCGATGTGTTCATGTGTTTGCACATGTGTGCGAATTGATACGCTCCAAAAGTATTTTACAATTATCGCACACGGCAGATTGCATCCTTCTACAAATGCCATTTAATATTATTACGTCCTCCATCTCACACGCCCTTTCCCTCCGTTGGGTTTGATGAGAATTTGAAACAGTAACAACACGACTACGGAACTATGATAGAGCATCATCATGTCATTCCCAGTTGTTTTTCCCCTGGCAACATTACTATGAAATATGTGTACCAACATGCTAAATGGTGTCATAAGATACATTTTAACGCAAGTGCAAAGTGACGTTAAGCTGAGGGCATGCTTTCCTGTAGCCGTAGAAATGCAATGAACTTTGAACTGGCCCTGCAACCTAAAACTGAAGTAAGTCAAGTAGCAGCTAAGCGTTACAAATAAATGCTTGAGCTTATTAGCTGGTGCTACTCATGTTAGCTGTCTATTGATATAATTCTATTTATATCACTGAAATGAAGGACAGACAGCATTCAGTAGTGTTGTATTTTTTTAATTAACGTTATGCTCCACATAGCGTTTAGCCAAAGCAACAAAACTGACATTTACTGTCGTTAGTGTATTACAAAGGCTAACTGGTTTGCTAATCAAAGCAAACAAGTCGAGTTGACAAACAGCTGGTTATGATTGCTAGCTAAGCTAGCAAGCTAGTTAGTTCAAACTGTCACAGAGTGACTGATGCAGCCAGGTACGAAATAATTCAGCTCATCAACGATGAAGTTTAGTTCAGAGATAATAAACATAGCTATTACATTTAATCTTGCACACACTGTGTTGTGAAAGCCTGCGACTCACCACTGAACTCTGACTCTTCATCCAGATGATCTCTGCCAATTTCTTCGGTTAGTCACCCCACCCTCTCTTTGCTCATTGTAGGAGATGGTGACGGCGGAAAACTCACGTTTCTTATTCGACAGCAAGTCAACATTGTGCAAGCCAATTGGTGCATACATACCGTATGTTTTATCCCGCCAATTAGATATGAGAGCGCTGTTCAACGAATTCCAGCGGTTCCAAGTGATACGTTCACCGGCATTCTCATTTTGACACACTTCCCCGGATGGCTGTCAGATGTAGCGTGTCAGGGCTGTGATACGGTTTACCGAAACAGAGTGACTAGAGAATTGGTATGTATCCGTCATGCCATAGGGCTAAGGTAAAGCAGTCTAGTGATCAACCCTTGCCTTGAAGTAGATCACTTAAGATATGATCACATGGCATGTTTGTATCCTGTGATAGTAATCTTAAATAAATGACAGAAAAGTTGTCCAATCAGGTTAAGCATCGTCTAGGTTACTATCAGATAATTTTTTAAATGGGCTCTGGGCTTAAATGGGCTTATTTTTGTTGTGTTGATAGACCATTTGCTACTGGTTGTTGACAGTTTACGGGATAAAAACCTATGCCTATGCATAGGCTTCAACTCATGTCCAATATCTTATTCCCAAATAGACTGTGAACGGCAATTGGCAATCAGATTAAATTTAGGCCTTTGTAGTGGAAAAGTAGCACTAGGCCTAACTGCTCTGTGCTTTTTCAGAGCTTCGGTTGAAATTAGCCTAAGGGTATCTGATTTACTCTTAAGCCTTCTTTTATGTTTTGTTGCCTCCTGGTCATGGTTAATGCGCATCGGAATCAGCAGGCCTCCAAGCTGCAGACCACAAAAACCAAATGGGGAAAAGCGCCTAGTCTAGTGTGTGAAATGCTTGTGACCGCTTTTAACCTCTAAAAAATCCAAGAAATGTAACCAAATTTCGTTTCACCCCGTCTTCACCAGTACTATGGTGACACCTAGTGGCAAGTAGCCTTCGTTGGTCATGTTATTTTCTCCCAAATTTATCAGATGTTTCGAATACCGTATCTTTGAGTTGAGAGGGAGCCGAAGAGTATAGAAGCTTGGGGGAAATAAAGCATAATGTCTACACCTTAATGTTTGAACGTCTGAACCTTTATGTTTTCGTTTTGTCAATTCAAAGCTCTATACGGGCATGGAAGTCATTTTATCATTTAGAAACACAAATGCAAATGCAACCATTTCTGCATTTTTAGTTTTATTGTTTTACCAACATGCAAAATCACCAAAATAAACAACAAAGAAACATTGTTGCCTCTATAAAATTCACAAAATGAACATGTGGATAAAGGTTTGTAATGCCAGCAGTTGTCAATAACATTACTCAGTGAAATGTGCAATGTGATAGTGTATGAAGGAGAAAAAAGCAAGCAGTTGTGTCTCAAGATGCTGCACAGTGACTTAGTAATGAAGACAGTAAGACAGACATAGAGCCTCAGAACAAATGAATGAACAAATAAGAGAGTGAACAACTTAGATGAAACAATTTGGTTATACCATCAGGGAACACACTGACAACATTTATAGCTGTTTAGAAGTATGAGACAATCTTGATGAACAAATATTGAATTATTGAAATATTGAATTGGAGTTAATGCATGCTCTTAATTATCATCTCTTACACTCAAGTCATAAATTCCACAGCTCTACTCTTTAAATTGTGTTACACAACGCACAGTAGACATCCATTCACTGGACAGTTTCTTTTCCAGCATTAGATTTAATATAGGTTCATCATTATCCAGTGCTCTTGTGTATATTATTTCAGAATCTTTGCCAGGCTTTAAGACATTACCTGACTGGCTAAGGCAGTGCACTCAGTTCACAGATATGTATCAAACAAAGCAACATCTCATTTTACTTGTGAAAAAAAAAAAAACGAGTGATGCAATGTATTCCTTCAGAAGTATAGACTGGGGAGCAAACATTGGGTTGTTGATCATTTGACTAATGTGATTGCTGAGAGTGAGCAGCTATGCCCAATGATCTGGACTCTGTCTGCTTACCGTTCTATTCTTACATTTTGTAAGTGTGAAAAAAAAAATATACAAGTTATACAAAAACACACAGAGACAGTGACAATAACAACATCAACAACAAATAATCTCCATGTCATTTGATTGTATGGCACCAGCGGTGTTATAGACAGCTCCAATATTAAAATCACCTGTTCTGTTCAGTATTTACTGTACTTAAATATTTTGTCTGTTTTAAAAATATATATATTAATATATCAGATATATATATTCTCTCACACAGATGTACTGTATATATAACTCTATGGTTGTACTCAGCAGTGTTAAAACTCCTGTCTTTGTGCCACTCCTTCTTAGTACCGGTCCTGGTCATCCTCATGTGTCTTCAATTGTGCCTAAAGATGCAACATCTTGTACAGGCCTGTGTACAAAGATATACATTTAATGACAAGCATTTCTTTCTTGAGAACTAAACTTAGTAGAGTACTGTTTCATTAAAAATTCACTCTGTGTTGTTAATTTAAACGAACAGTGTGATACAGTAAAGCAGTGTAAATAAAATCATTATAAACAATTTTCATACATAGTAAAGCAACTCACTATTGGTCCAGTGTGTTCACTCCTGTGATGTTACCTAGACCGGTTGAAAACATCCATTAGAAATGTGGTGTAACTATGTTATAAATGTCAGCCTTATCATCGCCACATGACAGAAAACGCTACAGAAGACCAGGTCCTTTTAATATGCAGTGCATACAACTGATCAGAAAGACAAATCTTCTTCAGGATAGATGTATGTATGTATACATGTATGCTGAAACTATATTGTTGATTCAAAATGACAGAGCCCTTTAGATTTCATTGACTTCTTCACTGTATTTTGTGTATATTCCTCACACAAAGGATAGGATCAAGTGAAGCCATATCTGAACTTTTTGACATTTCCAGAACTACCCATGTTTTCAGACATTTCGACTGCATGGCTCAACGGTAGTTTTTCTGACTTTTTTTTTTTTTTTGGCTCTTACTTCAGGTAATAGTTTGGTAGATATCTGCTGGTAGGTGTACATGCATGCCAACTGCTACGAATAGCTGATTTTGAACTGAGCTAACTGTGCTACTGGCTGAATGGTGCCTGACATGTTTCATGTTGAAAAAATCTGTTCAAAGAGCTCAACTCCTTTCTTTTGTTGGGGTTGGACATCACCAGAAGGGGGAGTAGTTTAGTTGTCCTTTAACTACTGCACTTTCTTGGGCATGCACTAATGTATTGTACAGTATATGAGCACAATTCATTTTCATGCATTTTACCATGTAGGCCTTCTCTGGATCTGTCCTTTGTTTCAGGAACTCCTCCATCTTTAACTCAGTCTGTAGTTCTTGGACCAAGTCGTTCTCATAGGTCTCAGCATCTATGTGCCTACAACAAAGAAAAAAGTCTTTGTCATTTTTAGAGCAGCATCTGCATGGGCTACATCATTCAGCTTCAGCACAGTGCAGATATGTTCAGCATTATAGACTATATATAATATGGATTGTTTATGTCATGTTTACTGAGATGAGAGCAGAATAGTCTAGAGTTCTTGCCTGCCAGAATTGCAATAGCAGTGTGAGCAGTGTGAACGTGATCAATTTATGATCAGTTAAACACAAAGAATAGAAAATAACTGTTTGTCACAACAGTATACAAGATATTTAAGGATAGAGGAATGGTAGTACTGTAGACACATACAGATTGTCTGTTTTTTTTTTTTCAGAGACAGACAGCAGACGCTTTCATTTGTATAGTCACAGATACATTATACCATGATCTATGTTAATTTATATGGTCTGTAGTTATGGGGTGGGGGGTATTTCACGTACTGTGGGTGGTTATGTGATATACCTGGGTACTGTAAGTTAAGCAAGAGGACGTAGCCAACCACTTAATAGAGTGGCCTGCTTGCTTTGTTTAGTTAAGAGAATGATGATTCCAGGCTCTTCTATAGTCAGGTTTACCACTACTGTACCTCTGTGATATGCATAAATACTAGTGCTAGCCACAAATGTAAAGTGGTGTCCTGTTTGCTGTTCAGTGTTTGCCAGTTTGCAACACATTACTTTAGCGATGATACCACCCTGAGCACACATCCAGAGAATGTCAGTAGGTAAGAAGATACCCTGGTTTTCTGGTGCTGAGTTGAGCGAGGTAGACCTCCGATGATGGAGAGGTGACAGGGTCCTCAAATTGCAGGCGCCCCTCAGGGTCTATGTTGCTCTCCGTCTCACTTCCAGCCTCTGTGGAAGAGGGAGAAAACAATTAGGCCTACTGTGGTCTTAGCCCCCAAGCAGCTGTGTGAATAATTTGGTGCTTCAATACAATGAACAGTTACTGTATGTATACCACCAATATGAGCAATGGCTGCAAATACTTCCGTATACGTTCATTGATATAATAAACAACAATAGCACTGACTCAGTGGAGACACAGTGTACAGGCTGTGTTGAGTGTAGATGTGTTGTGTTTCCAGATTGACTATTAGACTTTACAAATGACAAAAAAATAAGAAATGACAAAAAAATTAAGAAATGTGATTTTTTTTATCCAGAGAGAGCATTTTGGAGACATTTACCAGGAAAAAGGTCAGACCTTCAAAACTTGCATAACAAATTGCTACATTAATGCTAAACTACAACAGGAACGGTCCAAATTTAAAATAATCCTTTGAGACTATGGACTGCAATCTCTCTAATTCAAACAGGCAAGCACAAAATACCACATGAGACACAGCCAATAGTAACCCTTTCTCCTTCAAGGCCACTCATGAAGGTCAGGCTCCACTAACAACAATGTAATACATATGACATTTAATCCCTAAAAGCTGCAGCTTGCAGGAAGATAACATTTTCTTTGAAAAATACAGCGCCAACAGAAAAGATGTCAAAGCTCCTGATACAACTACTGCTTTTCATTCTCTATAAATCAGTGGCTATGCAAACCTGAGTTCAGTTCTTTGACCAGTGATGACATGGTATTGGTGATGGAATCAGCAGCAATGAGGAGATCATTTCTCAGATTCCTTCTGGAGCCTAGGGAGCAAAAAATAGTGACAAAGCAAACATTTCAATAACCATTCTCACTCCAGGTACATTTCATAAAGATTACTGACTCACTCTTTGAATTGCTCTTTTGACAACAAAGCTGACACATACAGCAATTCCACTTGTAATATAATCAGTTTCACACAATGACTGGCAGACAGCTCTCATTTTCTCCCATTTTCACTTTTCTACAACCAAAGTGCAGCTAATGCAATGACCACTAAGTTGGTGTGAAGGTGTGAACTATACAGGGTACACAAGCAGACAGACACATTTTATTGTGATGAACAAAGAAAAGACCTACACTACTGTTTCCTAACCATATTTCAAATATGGCAATACTATGCCTGAGTTGCTAAATGTCATGAGAATAACATAATCATAGACAAAGTCTGCTATGTAAAAGAATATATTCTGCCCCTGTTGTTCTTCACAATGGCCTCCTCATTGTTTGAATAAACATCAATTATTATGGACAATGTGGTTTAATAGATCCCAACTCTTTCAGTGAGGAACCTATCAACAACGCTCTCCGGAATTCTTCTTCAGCCTGTGTCATCATTTCCATATTGATAATAAATGGCTGGGGATAATTACATGAATCATGAGTGTGATTCACGTCCTAACCAGCCTGGCAGCCTCCACCCCACCCCACCCCTCCCCTCCCCCTCTGTTTGCTCTTTTGTTTTCCAAATCAATTAAATTCCATTCCGCTCCATTCCATTCCAGTGAAACGCTGTCGACTGACGACACTTGGTGTGGCATTCTGGGGACATCTGCTGCATGTGACATGAAAGTGAAAGCGGCCCTTTTGTTTTGGGGCTTTCTCCCTCTCTTTTTCCCCGTCCCTCTCTCTCCCTCCTTCTCTCTCCCTCTCTCTCTCCCTCTCTCCCCGGAACACTGCTTCAGCCCACACATATCTAACTGCAGGACAAAAGGCAAGCTTACCCTGAGCAAAGGCCTCTTGCACATCCCCTCCCACCCCCATCAGCGAGTCCTGAGGGGTCTGGGTGGGTGTGGTGCTTGCCGAGCTGGCCTGCGTTGGCATGGGGATGGGCCGGCTCGCCGTGTGACAGGGGGAGGAGCGAGGGGAGGGACCCGGGCCCTGTGTCTGAAACAAAGGATTAAGAGGGTGGGGGTGAGTGTGTGTGTGTGTGTGTGTGTGT
>JASCQX010000123.1:1306778-1316781 GCA_030264415.1 Sardinella fimbriata
AGAGAGAGAGAGAGAGAGAGAGAGAGAGAGAGAGAGAGAGAGAGAGAGAAAGAGAGAGAGAGAGAAAGAGAGAGAGAGAGAGAGAGTGTGTGTGTGTGTGTTTTGGAGCTCATAAACAAGTTGTTTTTATGAGACCTCAGTGGCCTGTCAGAAAGACTAATCATTTGTTCACATTCCACCATGTGCTCTACTGTGCTGCTGGGGATTATGGCGAGTGTTTGAGTGGCGTTATAATTCCACTCAGTCTGGCTGGCTTTATTTAACAGCTCACTGTTTGGCCACTGGATGAAATATTATGAGCTCTATTGACAATGTATATATACAGTATATATACTGTATATTGTGAATTAAATCAAATTAGTTATATTAGTCATTGAATCATATTAGTCAGTTGAGATTGAACTGCAGGATAGACTGGATATTATGTTGTTATAGTCCTGAGTAGGAATATACAGTACAGACTGGAAGACTGGTTTGGGTCATTATACCTCCTTACACATCATATAACCTCTCTGTCTCTCTCTCTGTTTCTCTCTCTCCTTGTCGACACAATGAAGAATGTCCTGGTTGTGGAGGTGAGCTGTTGATTTCCTCTTTTAAATGATACTGTATTTCTTACTTTCCATTCCATAAGTTGGAGTGGTTTCAAATGAGGACAAGAAAAAGTCAAACTTTAAAAGGCCTGCAATGTATAAAATAGACTCTCACCAGGGCAATACAGTGGTACACACACCAATACAGTATAGGCACTTTCGTATGGATAAACCATCAAGTCTTTGGTTTGTTATTTCAAACAGTAATTATTCTTGACTATCCAGGTGGAGTCCCAGCGGTAGTTTATAAAATGGACACAGTAGCATATTACTGTCAGTAAGGATAACATGTCAACGGGAAAGAGACAGCAATTGCGGAGGATATAGAAGAGATTCGTGGCTTCCATTAAATCGGAATCTCACTAATGAAACGGCCTCTCTTATGTTCTCTGTTTAGGTGCATTAGGTCCGTATTACTGTTCTATCCTCCTCATGCATTTCTCTTAAAGGGCTGGACTCAGTCTTCTTCTTCCTCTCAGCTACTGTAACCTATATTTCTTGCTTGAAAATCTCAAAGCATGTAGGGCTCATTCATCCCAATTAGACAGAAAGTAGGCCACCATATTATCTATCATGATTGAACAAAATCCCAGAACACAAAAAACATACTGAGTTTCTTTGAGATCTGTAATAATCATAAAACAATTTAAATAACAACAATATGTTTTTTTTGTTGTCATTATCAATAGATTTATTTGTATTGGAGGTATTGAGACTAAATAGTTTTCCATGGCAGCTGACAAAAGAGGACTGAGGACAACAAAAGAGTGAGCAGGGCCTGAGTGCCACACCTCTGGGAAGCACATACCTCTGTAGGGTCAGGCCAGGATCTGTCCCGCCCAGGTCACACGGGTCTAGCCCTTCATGTGGTGGAGATGATTGGCCTGGTGTTGATTCACAGGATAGTATACACCCAAGGACGTGCATGCATGTTTGTTTGCCTGTGTGCGCACACACATACACACACACACACACACACATAGACATGGGTTGAGCCCCTTATCCACTGAGAAAACTGAAGAGCTCATGCTTTTTTACAGCTCACCCACCTGCTCAGTCTGGGAGGTTGAAGTATCAAATGTCATTAGAGGTTTTAAGCCAGTTGGTCTGGTTGTCCAGTATTGCTTTGATTCATGAAGGCCTCTCTCCCCCTCTGCAGGCTATAGTGGATACTGGAAAAACCATGAAGGCTCTCCTGAGCCATGTGGAAGCCTTCAAGCCCAAAATGATCAAAGTGGCTGGGTGAGTCCTCAAAGTTCCAACACTCAGAGATTACAGGCTGTGTGATGGATGGCATGTAGAAGTCACTGAGTCATTTCACCCATTCTGTCTAGACTGTGTGCATTTGTGTATATGTGTGTGTGTGTGTGTGTGTGTGTGTGTGTGTATGTGTGTGAGTGTCTATATGTCTTTGATTGTTTTTGTTTTCTGCGTGTAAGAGTGTAACTACTTTTTTTTTAAAGAAATATGTCTTTATTTTAGATTGCTGGTTAAAAGAGTACCAAATGGTTCTGGATGTCAACCAGATTGTAAGTATGAAACTGACAATTTCTTGTTTGAAGTGTATGTGTTAATAACCCTTTTTAACAGCTTGTGACAAATATCTTATTTTCAGTCTTCTTTAATCTATTATTTCTTCTATTTGTTTCTTAGATGTTGGCTTTGAAATACCCAATCGATTTGTGGTTGGATATGCCCTGGATTACAATGAGTACTTCAGAGATCTAAATGTAAGTTGCATTTTCAAAGCAATGCTTGTAAGTACATGGATACTGTAAGATATCACATATTAAGCAAATGCAATTATGTCACTCTCACACACACCTCAGGCTTGGTTGATGTGGTCCTCTAATTTAGGGAACTTTACAAGTGTTGTGGAAGGTGTTTATAGGTGTTGACACAGCGTCCAATAAATGAACATGCTGCGTTTACCACCTTGAAGGTCAAAATGTTATAACATAGCAGATTATAATGCTATGACTAACAGACATTAGGTCCGTTTTCCAGGGTAAAGTTCCTGGTGTTTTGCACTGGGAGCATTACCATGGGGGAGCGCCAGTTGTGGTCAAGTTTCACGACAGGGTGTCGAGAGCTGGCTGGTTTTCCATTGGTTTGCCTGCTCTGAACAGATGGCATTTGGTATAAGAGTTGTCCTCCACAGCAATATGGGCCCCACTCATTCTCTCCTCTCATCCATCCCCGCCTCCCCCTTCTTTCTTCAACTTCATTTCTCAGTTTCAACAGCCGCCTGTGTGACTGTAATTGTTTGTATTATGTCACACATGACTGAGTATCCCTCTCTCGCTAGTCTGTGATTATACTGATATTAAGGCACCCATTGAGGGAATTCTCTCCCCACTGGCCACCCCCACTTGCCAGTGTGTCTGTAGTCTAGTGCTTCAGCAGCAGATAAGAGGGCTGTTCTCATTCATACTTAGAACCAGATGTTTTTCAGCTCTAATTCAAATGAATTATGTGTCTTTTTTTGCTCTCTTCCTGTCTGTAGCACATTTGTGTTATCAGTGAGAGTGGGAAGCAGAAGTATAAGGTCTGACAGCCTTCACTGAGCCAACCTCCACACCCCGTCTTGAAAACTAAACTCAAGAAGATGCCCAATCAGTGCTGGATGTATGAACTGGAGGACACACAACGCTGCTATTTGTACATCTAAAGAGTTGCTTGCTCTAATCTCTTTGAGAGGAGTTTGGTTGGTAATACTCATGTTGTGTGACATGCTGATTAACATGGGTTCAAAGTGAATACAGTAAAGAGATAGGTTTATTGTTAGTCGTGGGACAATTGTGCTGAAACATTTTGGTAATCGTATGTTGTTACCACAATAACCTGTTACTTGGATCCATGACACACATAAAACCAAGCTGTGGTATGTATGTATAGCCACATAGGCAAAATGTAATGACTTTTCATTTGGGGACTTTTTCTGTTGCCCCATCCATCTGGCTTTAGACTGAATGTATATGAAAAATAAAAGTCTTTAATAAAATAGACTTGTGGTGCATAACATAAACTAGATTTCCACTAACTCCTATTATACTGTATGTCTTCCCCCTGGAGGAAGTGTAGAGGAGTGCTATCTTTCTGTTTTTTCTCCATGCTGTTTATTTCTTTCATTAAACAAACATTTGTCATACACTGTATAAAAAGCTGCTACATTGTCATGTTCATCACTAAAACTCATAAAATAAAAACGCGACCACTTCCTCTTTCATTCATACCAAACTGATTTGATGTGTTTCTTATCAGTTTTTTGTCCTCTGTGGGTGTTTGCGTGAGGGAGGGATGTTATAATGATGCTATCTGAGAGCTTGGGTATCTACGTTATGAGATATTGATAGAGTTGTCTCCTCAATAAATGTTATATACTCCTGTGCAGGGAGGTTTCATTTCAGATCCTAACCCGAGTTGTGACAAAGAGTTACAGGACAATACAAGGCCAAACCATACTTAAAAAAAAATGGTTTTGTTGGAGATGAAGGCGAAAGATATACAGTATTCTAAAGCCTTTGCTAGCAACTTTACCATTTAAAAAAACAGAGCTGTAGAGAAGAAGCAAGGCATCCTCATACACCTGACACATGACTCCGACGTTTGCACAGCAGGACAGGCTTCAGTGTGCAAAGAAAAACAAACCAAGCTGTGTTCTGTTTACACTGTCAGTTGTTTAAATTTGCCGCTCATGTTTGAAGTAAGAGCTTTTGTGCTCGCTCTAAATTGATGCAGATTCAAACTTAATTCACTTTCAGGGAGTCAGTTAAGTTTAGATGACAAATGTTTAGAATAGGCCTATGTATTATGTATATGAAGCTTTAAATAATAAAAACATTTATTTGTTGGTATTACCATAAAACGAGGGCAAGTAAGGGATGTTGTGTTATACCAGAGCAGGATTGGGCATTTTTTCCCAGCACTCCAATGAATGAAGGGATTTGTTAACTCTGAAACCCAGTTTACTTACTGAGAATAAGTTGGACTCTATGGATTGGCAATTTATGGTCGACTTGTAAGTCTGTTATTTCCAGCAAAGCTTGCAGCTGACATGTTCACTGCATTGGCAGTTCCCAGGAGAGTGTCCGGTGTGCTCTCAGAAGCATTCCCGGCGAGTCGGTGCAGAGAGGAACTCCCTGGGTAGGGCAGCATTGTGAGGGTCCCTGGTCAGGACGACCCTGGAACAAAGGCCACCCAATCCCAGCAACAGGTGGCCCCTTCTGCCATCGAATGAAAGGAACATTTGTTTGGGCCCCTCATGAAACTGAACACTTTTTTAGAAATCTGTGAGTGTGTGTGTGTGTGTGTGTGTGTGTGTGTGTGCCCGCGTGCGTGCAGTGAGCATTATGTCTGTAGGCTACATTTGCATGTGTGTTTGTGTGTGTGAGTGTGTGTGTGTGTGTGTGTGGCTCAGAATAGGATAAGGCAAAACAACTGTGTTAGCCCAGTTTTTTGGAGCTAAATTGAATGTTTCAGTTCTTTCTCAGTGGTTTAGGAAGTCTACCAAATTGAACCTCAGACAGTCATTCATATGGACAGCTGAAAGCAGAGCAGATCAAATAGGGCCTTGTCCAGTGTAATTCTAGGACAAAACAACAAATGATCCTGCAAGGGAAACTATCCCTGTCTCATTCAGACAGTGAAAAAATATCGGTGAACATTAATTAGACCATCATACGCCTTGAAAGCAGACAGGGGAAGCACTGTGCTGGCTATTTGAGATTGTAAGCATAGCGTTCAGCCCACGGGCGGTTGCTTTCGGGGGCAAACTGTGCAGATAGACATTCCTCAGCACTGCCAGCCACATGCCAAACTCTCCCCGACCCCTCTTTGAACTAAGGTGGCATGTGACTCCAGTAATGCAGCCAAACAGTTGCTGGATGTGTGAGAGAGAATGAGGTAAAGTCAATGGCAGCAATAATGTGTGTTATTCTGTTATGTCTATATAAACAAAAATGATTGTACAGTATATGAATGTTCTTGTAAAGCTGAATGCTTTGTAATGCTTACCATAAATCAATCATACTTTTGAGACCCAAGAGGCTAGCCAGTGTGAAATAAATCACATAGTAGGGTAGGCCACCCACCCCACCCCACCCCACCCCACCCCCAAAAAACTGTATCAAATTTTATAGGGATAATATTAGCCTAATAAAACGCATAAAAATGCAAATGGATAAATAAATCATATAAGCTGACAGTCTGTCTGTCCTATGTAAAATCCATCTCGCCAACAATAGGGTAAAATAGTTTATTGAACCTTAGACGTCGAAATACAATTTAATCAAACCAATTACGCCTACTGTATTTCAAATATGTTAACTCTTATTTAAACCGTAGGCCTGGTCGTGCACTTAACACATTAAAAAACTACATTTTGCAAGGATACATTTAATTGGCTAGATTTTGAACTCTGAATGTTAGGCATAGTCTGATTGGTTAACCGTGCCGCTGGCGAGAGGAGGGTGGTGTTTCCAAGGATTTTGTGTTCCTGCTGCACAATTCCAACAGTGCGCGGCGCGTGTATTTTGAGATGGATCGGGGAATTAGAAAAAACTTTTGCACCGAAGAAATTGCGTAGAAAACCCAAACAGGACCAAAACACCAGGGAATACTTCATTTTTGGCCGATTTCTTTGTGAATTTTTGGACTCTGGATAGTTTTCAATGGGCGTTTACCACTTTGTCACGGTGCTTTATTCCCAACAGGTAGGAGCAACCATTGTAAAGCTACCGAGGCATTTTTGTTGTGCTAGGCGCTGCTAGACGAAGTTTTATTGCTTGAGATATACATATATTTGAAGTTTTTGAAGTTCACATTGTACTCGCTTTAGTTTAGTTTTGATCCTGGGTGTTAATTAATTTGTTGGATAAACATCATGGAGAAACAATAAACGGTATCGTTAACTCAAGTAACGATAAGCAGGGTGGACGAAGTGAACTATGGCTAGCTGGTGGCTAAGGCTTACTTACGTTAGTCCATGAGTTTTAACCCGAAGCCACCTCCTGATGGCTATTTGCTGTTAAATACAAAACATTTAGTTGCATAAGCACTATCACGCAGGTGTGTATTATTTGCCATGAAATAGCGCGACAATGGTTGTTAAACTACTTTTACGAACTTTAGTCTACCAGTAGATGAAATGGTGTAGCTTTTGAAGTTTTTCACCGGTCGCTGTTTTTGCTAACCAGCTAGCTAGCTAACGTGTGTGGTTGTGGAACGCATTAAAGTCCGAGAACAACAGGAGATCTCACACGAAGCTCGTGAAACATGTGCCACTTTGCAATATTTTCTCTGCGCTTAAAAATGTACTTTGTGATGGCTGAAAGCAAATTGATTTTTACAGCTAAACTATCCTAAATAGTTATGTGTATATGAGTAAAGAAATTGCGAGAGTGACTAAAAAAGTTGGTTGAGTGAATTTGAATTTCTTTATGTTGGTAATAATAACCCAAAACAAATAAACACATGCACATGTACCAAATATGTCCAAATAAAGTAACTGAATCCAAAGTGTCACAAGTTTAGCAAAGTTTGATTGACTGGGCCATTAAAATGCATGAGGAGTAGGTCAGCCCCTCAAGTTAATGTGTATTCACCTGTTTATTAACGCAGAGCTTGTTCGACAAGGATATGAAGAAGGAAAACGGAGTGGATTAGACTGATCTTCATTGAACGAGTCGGGATTTGAGTAGACCCTAGTGTATGTTGGATATCTCCTCAATGTGGGCTGCAGACAACCGTCGCCTATTTTGTGAAGTTAAATGATGGCGACACATCGGATGGGACCGAGCGACGACGATGACGATGCAAGAGACTCAGCCAGACTGCCCATGGGCGAGGTAAGTCTTTCATTATCAAATTGCCTCGTTTGGCAGGGTGTCAACAATAGGTTAAAAAAAACTTTTGGTAAATGAAGTATGGTCTTCCATTCTCACCACAGGTAATGAGTAAGTTGGCTTATTCGGGAAGTTTTCGCTCAAAAAGGACCACATCAGCTTTTTATGTGGTCTCTGGTCAGCCCCGTACCCATAGACCTTACCAACCGAGATCTAACTTAGGCAACTGCGCACCAGTGACACGAATTTCCCACGCAATGGTGGTGACTTTCGAGACAGTAAACAATTTGTGGCTCAAAGCAGTGGAAGTTATGCGTGGCTGTTGGGTGATGTAAGCACTAGTGACTAGTATGTATTTATAGTATCTCTAAACTTGACAAAGAGATGAGTAAACAAGAATTGTCTGGCCTGTAAAGTGTTTGAATCCTGTTGTAGTATGCATCTTTTTCAGACAGTTTACTATGACAAGGAGTAGGCCTAAAAGGAAGTGAATTCTATTTCCCAAAAAAATATTCCTGTCATTGGATGGTAAAGGGAGGTATGGTTTTGGGCTTTCAGGGAGTTTTGCCTGTTGTTTAAAGTGTGGCACATGAGCACCATATGGTAAAGATTAGGCAACCTACTATGATATAGCTAGTGGCCCTCAACAAACTGGTCTGTTATGTTTATATTTTGGAATATAGCAGTTGTGTACTCGTAATACATTTTTGATCCCGAGCTAATTCATTTTCAAAAGTCATTTTTGAACTGAGGTTGGTTGCCATTGGCGGGGGATGCTTTTTTTGCTTACTTGTTTGGAAATGCATGTGTGCAAGTACGTGCATCTTAATTGTAAATTAACAGCGATGTGACATGACGGAGCAGCTTGAAGTCTATGCTTTCTTGTCAGTTACAGTCGGGTCGTGTTGTCTCACATGCCCCCCACCCCCGACTGTCCACTGTCTGAATGAGGACCTTTGTGTAAATCTCTTCTCTCCACATCGGCCATGGGTGGAAGTTCACCTATTTATAGGGGCTGCATATTTCTCGACTCATCCCCCACCACCACTGCACTCCTCTAATCTAATATATTCCTCGGCTTCTGTTTTCCTTCCTCTGCTGGATCTAGTCTGAGGGACGGATGTCTTCTCTGCTCCGTCATCACAAACGGGCGCCCAGAGTAAATGAATTCATCACAAAGGGGAGAGATGGTTGAGGTTTACTTGGGGGGAAAATAGCCTGGGAAAAGAGAAGCAGGCTTGGCAACAGATGGTCAAATATCTAAGAGTGGAAAAAAATTACTGCCACTTGACCCCTGTCAATTGGTGAATCGTTAAAAAAAGCCCTAACTCAAAGCACTGCAGTGTGGAGTTTGTATGGTGAAGGGTGTGTGGATTTTTATGATGCAAGAATTGTAATACAACCTATGAATCATGAGTTCCTCATGTAGATTAGTCAGTAGAGTCATGAAATTCAATTGATACGGGTATTTTTGTCCATTGTGCCATAGCGATTCATTGCACCAAAATCAAAATAGGACATCATTTGAGAGGTGTGTGTATTCACAATGTACCAGGGGAGAAAATATGGTCTGTCTGAGATTGTCCCCCACTCTGTTGAAATACCAGTAAGTGTGAGTGAACTTGTTTCTTGTCTATTTTTAGTTGATGCAATATGCTGTCTCAGAAGAAGTGATGAATAATGTTGCATTTTACATAGGATGTTACAGGGGTCATGTGCATATTGTTCAGGCTTCTTTGTCAGCAGTGTGGTACTGATACAAAAAGGAATATGCTGACAAAGGAATCCACAAGTCCACACTGTGGTAGTTTCAAAGTAATTTTAGTGTATTGAGCTTTAGACATGCACTGTAAAATGAGACTTCCACACGGACCTAATGTGAATTCCCTTCAATTTAGGACACCCTTGTCTTAGTACATTTGGTGGGTTACTCTACTGTCAGTCAAGCCCCTGTTGGCCAGTCGGGTCCGTATGGTGATGTCCTAACTGATCGTTCACTGTTGGATGGCCGTTTTGGCCAAAGAAGCATCTTTTTGTTTGGTACTCCGAATGATTTAGCCTCTGCCTGGCCCGCCCTGGCACGGTGCATGCTGGTTCCCATCCCTCTCCGTCTCCCACGGAGAGCAAGCCAAGTGTTTTGGAACAGTCTTGTGTGCATGTAACATCTAGGTTATTTGTACTATACTTTAAAAAAAGTTGTTTTTGAAGCTTAGGCCATTAGGTGAGTGTTGCCGAATGAGAGAGGACCGATTACAGTGGCTGCTTTTATGAGATGATTGTCCACACACTCTCGGCTAAGTGGCGGCTTCGGGGGAGTGTGGCTTCAACATGACTTTTGTTGGTGGGCTGAGGTGCGCAGGCTACAGGGACTGGGGTCTGATCTGCAGTCTCGGCTGTGCTTCAAGTCGCCAGGTCTGTCCACACCAGTTTGTAATGATTTGCTTTCTTGTGTGTGGCTGAGAGATGGCGATGACAATTCTAACTTGCTTGGCATCTGTTTCAAAAAGGTGTTTCCTACTCACTTGCTGACTGGATTGCTTTTTATCCAAACCCAGACCTGTAAGC
>JASCQX010000123.1:1664775-1674896 GCA_030264415.1 Sardinella fimbriata
AAGAGGAGATGAGGAAGATCATTGGGCGCTATGGCCTGACGGGGAAGCAGCAGGTGAGGTCCTGGACAGGCAGGCAGATCTTCTGAGATTGTCTGTCCTAAAGGGTTAATTTGTTTCCTTTCTCAGGGTGTGACTGTGATGATGGAAAAGTGTGTGTGTCTGTGTGTGTGTTCACCCTATCTCATTCAATTTGCACCTCAGCCTTAAGTTCAGTCTGTAAATGATAACTCTCCACCCCAACTTCCTTCTTAGGTAAGTCCCATTAGGAACCTATCAGACGGACAGAAGTGCAGAGTGTGCTTCGCCTGGCTTGCCTGGCAGAACCCCCACATGCTCTTCCTTGACGAGCCCACCAATCACTTGGACATCGAGACCATTGACGCCCTGGCGGATGCCGTCAACGAATTTGAGGGCGGCATGATGCTGGTTAGCCACGACTTCAGGCTAATCCAACAGGTAGAGCACATTTTTATCATCAAAACATTGTCTATTATTGATTTGCAGCAGTTTTACTTGGAGAGTTTATGGGACAAGCACTCATCCTTGACCACATTGCATGTTTGTCTTACCTTAGGTTGCTCAGGAGATCTGGGTGTGCGAGAAGCAGACCATCACCAAGTGGAGCAAGGACATCTTGGCCTACAAGGAACACCTGAAATCCAAAATTGACCGGCAAATGCATGATCTCTAGAGAACAGACAATCACTAAATTGTCAGACATAACAGCATCTCCCCATCACCAGCCTGCATGTTGCAAGTTTTCTTCAGAGGAGATGCTGGCCCCCTCTTAATCAGTTTGGTTACCCTCATAGGCTGGTGGTGTAGTCTTGGTAACGTTAGTCCATCTGCAGAGCATCATGTTTTTTAGTCATTATGCAATTCTTCTCCTTACAGGCCTACAGTTTCTTTCTTTCCTGGAGATATTATAATGGGAACAATAAATATTAAGTACGTGTATCTACTGTGCACTGAGGAACTTTTGTCAAGTTCACACTGCTGCAGACATATCCGGTCTCAGGCTACAAGTGGATGTTCTAAAAATGAAGTTCTTTGAGGCTCTTAAAGAGCTTTTTATTATGTCATCTATTATTTAATGCTATATCTGCTGCAATAATGCATTTGGCCAGAATAAAAGATTAACCACCCACTTTGGTGTTGCGCCTATGCTTAGGGTCAACGTCATTTCAGCATATTTCCTGCCCAGTCCATAAAGTGTGTGTGTGTGTGTTGTTTGCTCCAATAGAAAGTAGGTAGCCTGTACAGGTCAATCCTAAAATCTCAACAAACCTGCAAAACCATCAAGCGTTTTCTCTGATCGAGTTCAAAAACTTGACAATAAAAAGGCAAGCACGTGTTTGGGCCGAGAAGGTGATAACGTGATTAAACTTAAATTTTCACCAAACATTTTATCTAGCAGCGTAGAATTCACAATGACATTGCGTCTTGACAGCATTTTGTTCAGTGAGACTGATCTCAAAATAAAGCAATGAATAAACTACTCTTTATAATGTACCCGTGTATTCTGGAGAATGGCCTGGACCAGGACTAAAAGCTGTTATCTGACCTTGAGTCTGTTTAAAAAAAAAAAAAAAACAGGCGTACTCAAACGTTTTTACCTATTTAGATAAAAGTTCTGCACGGGGACATCAGTCTGAGAAGCCATATGAAGATGGCCTTGACAGACTGTCGCAAATGTGCCTGGTGCTTAAGCTCGGAGATGGGGAGGTCTCCCATCAGATTCTCCAGGATGTACGTCACAGCATATACGGTGATGGTTGTCTGGTTGTGTTTGGGGTTAGCATCACAAAGGCTGTCAAGTACGGTCACAGTTTCAGGTAAATATACCCTACTCTGTTCAGAGAGACGCATTAGAGTATGCATGTTTCTAATGAGGTAGAAGTAAGTCTTTGTAAATGTAAGGTGTTTACGTCAATGTCAAAGACATACGAAAAGGAAATTTGTTTTCAGGAAATCTAGTAATCCCCTTCTGTGAATCCCTGCTGTGGCTAGTAACATTATAGCTAACGAGTGTGCGCTAGCTCCTTCACTTCAAAAACGACAGCGAGCATTTATTATGGTTTGGGTTTTTATTAGGCGAACGTTTGGGTACACTAGTCATTAACGTCAAGAAAAGGGGCTGCTGGTCCTCTTGAAACATACACTATGTTGTATCAGCGCCAGTTAGTTAATCCTAAGAAAACCTGGTAGGTGCTGTCAGATGGTTAGCCGTAGAGGTGTGGAAGCCAAGTCCTGCCAGTAACGTTAGCTATCTCTGTTATTCTTTTATGTTGTATACAGGTGGCTGTTCCACCTCAAAGTCTATTCAAGAAAATAATTGCAAAGAGGGAAAAATGTAAAGAATTGATTGTGACATGATTGATTCATGCCACACCGAATATACTTTTCCAGCATTGACAACTAATGCTTTAAAGAGAATAGAAAACGATAAAAACAAAAAATAAAAGGGACAAGCCGTTTTCAGCACATTGAGTATTGCAGCGTGTGATCATTCTTTTATCCCATGCAGTCTTTCTAATGTTGCATCCATGGGAGTGAGGGTACATCTGCATTATTTTATTGTCTGCATTTGTTTCAGGTTATTTGTGTGTAGCAGCTGGATCCTTTCTCTCAGAATCGCTTGACAATGAGTTTACCAGCAGCACCCCCAAGTTATGCTGAGGCCACAGCTGGAGATAAGGAGGCTGGCATTGCATCACCTCCTTATGGGGGTCCTCCAGCTTCCATGATGCCGCCACCACCTGCCATGCACCCCGGCTGGGCTTACATGCATTCTGGCCCCAGTATGTCACCTGGTTACTGTGCTCCATGGCTCATGAAGTTCACTGGGCAGTGTATCCCCTGACCCTAAGTCCTGCACCATCAAAGACAAACTGGCATGAATCGGCAACCATGAAGTCGATTTGTGCCATTTAAGTTCTTGAGCGTTCAGGACATTAGGCTTTGGGTTTTGTTAAAGACTGTGTTAATCACATGACTTAAACTCAGTGTGCCTGTTTGTATCTTTATCTGTACACTACATTTGTATCTTGTACTGTATAGTTCATAGAATCATTTTTCTCCTTCTCTATTAGGCCCTGGCTATAGCAACCCCTATGCGTCAGACATGTCCTCCCCTTTCTCAGACCCCAGCTCCAGTGACAGCTTTGATGGTCTTGGAGGAAGCAGCTGGGAGGACAAAAATGTCCGCCGCATGTTCATCAGAAAGGTTAATGTCAAGCTTGTTCTCTATTTAATAATTATTTGTCCAAAAGAATACACTGTGCATTGTACAGTACACTGTTTGTTTGAATGGTAAGGTCACAAAGTGCATTCATTGCTGATGAAATGCTATCTCGTGAATAGAATGGATTGATGATGGAATGAAACACTAGGCCTATGTGTGTGTTTTGTATTTTCCAGGTGTTTAGCATTCTTATGGTGCAGCTTTTGGTGACGTTTGGTGTTGTTGCCCTCTTTACATTCTGGTAAGAGGATACCCACCTAAGCAGACTTTTCATCATCTAACTAGAGAGAGTTAGGACTTTCATGTGAAGTTTTTCTAATGAACTAAGCAACCCGCTTTCCCTTGTCCCCTCTCCCTCACTGCAGTGAGCCTGTTCGGCAGTTTGTGCAGTACAATCGCTTCGTGTATCTGGCATCTTAGTAAGTACACTGCTCACTGTCACTGGGGTTGTTGGTCCCTTTGGGAATGCATAAGAGGGTCTCATTAGTTTATTTGATTTTTGTTTGTTTGTTTGTTTTTCTCTTCCCTTAGCATGATGTTCATGGGGACCTATCTGGTGCTGGTATGCAGCACAAGTGCCCGGTAAAAGCAAGACTCTTCTCCTTTTCCCAGTCAGGTTCCTCTGAGGCCTCTCATGATCTGTAAAAGAGGCTGGGCAGAATGGTCCCCTCATGGGCCTCTGTACTCCTGCCTCTTGGCATAAGGCAGATTCTTGTCAGATCTGCCCAGTAATTGAATGTAAAGAGCAGGTCACAGAGGGCTTACTGACTGTGTTCTTGCAATATACACTTTGTGTGATGATTGCGATCCCTTTTTTTTTTTTTTTTTGCAAAACAATTTTATTGTACAGTGGTGACTCTTTACTTAGACTTTCTGATTTCTCTCCTTTAGACGACAGTACCCCACCAACCTCATCCTGCTTGGCATCTTTGTAAGTAATTAATCTACTAATTCGGAGTCCGTTTCCCAAAAGTATTGTTTCTAACCAAGTAAGAAAATTGCAGTGTTGCCCATTGCCAACCAACTGGTTGGCAGCTATGCTTTTGGGAAATGGAGGCATTATACATGGATATGGAAATGGATACATTATTATTACTTTTGTCGTCATGGCTGTTGTGGTATGGTTGTAGTTTTGTGTTATTTTAGTGGTAATTGTACCTATTTGTTGTTTTCTCTACTGCCATAGACTCTTGCAATGTCCTATATGGCAGGAATGCTGGCCAGGTAAGGCGCCTTTTGTTCTCCTGTACCCTGATATTTGTGTGGGTTTATGTGTGTCTGTCTGTGTGTGTGTGTGTGTGTGTTAGCATAGCACTGTGATTGAACAATCTGTTTGCCTGCTGAGATGTCCTCCTGTGGCCCTTGTGTTTCCATAGTTACCACAACACCAAGGTGGTGATGCTGTGCGTGGGCATCACGGCGGTGGTCTGCCTTGCCGTCACTCTCTTCTGTTTCCAGTCTAGGGTGAGTCAGCCTCATCAAAGGCCACCTGCAAACACGGGTTGACTGAACACAAACATGAAATTGGTTGTTCCAACAGGCTGAAAAATGAGCACTAGAAACCACAATGCCGCGACCATAAGGTGGCATAAAGTGTTTGATTTGTTTTAGAGATCAGGGTGAATGCCTCAAAAAGCCCAGGGATTAAACATGAATTAATTTAGTTGATTTTGGAAGACATCATGCCTTGATCTATCATGCTGTTCGTTTTGGTGTCTGCATTATGATAAATCATATTCCCTAAGAATTTTATGAACCTTATTTGTGTAGTTGTATAGTAGTTGCATACAGTATTTGGAGAATGAAGGTGAGCACAAAAGCATATCAGATAGACCATGGATAGACCATGTGACACTCAGTAACAACCAGCATGATCCAGCGTGCTCAGGGTGTGGTGCTGTCATTGCCTTCAGGTTGACTTCACCTCCTGTCATGGCCTGCTGTTTTCTCTCACGATGGTGCTGATGGTGACGGGGCTCGTGATGATCTTCACCGCCCCCTTTTGCTATGTGAGTGCATTCACACACACACACACACAAACACACACACACACTCACTCAGTCACTCACTCACTCAGTTTTGGGGACTCACTACTCTGGGAGTTAGGCTATGTGAGTTCAGCCACACACTACTGACCACACACACACACACACACACACACAGAGCCATGGGCACTCTGGGGCACATTACTCTGGTCTTTTCTGTCTGTGGTTTTACATTAGGGCACTATAGCACAAAGTCTTACTAAATCTTTTTGAATCAACAGAGATAATTAATTCGATTATTTAAGACCTGAAGTCAGCTCATTGCTTCCTAATACCCCATGATGGCTGAGAAGTGTGCTTGATGATAAACATTGCCCTTTGCCCGCTGGATAAATAGAATTTAATTGAAGAGCAAGTTTTCATGGGTTGATTGAAGTTCTGATGTTCGATTAGGTGCAGAAAAATTACCGTGGTGTATCGTAGGAAATTTCACAGTTGTCTGAGAAAAGATTAGTGGTTTCATGGTGCATCCCTGACATGTATGATATGTATGACATTTTCACAGATACCCTGGTTGCAGACAGCATATGCTGGACTAGGCGCCTTGGTCTTCACTTTGGTAATATATGTATTGTTAACATTTACAACTATACTATTGCCATATTATTTACCATTACAGTATATAATTGTAGCACTTAGGGTGGAATTCTCCGGGGTGCCCAAGTTCAAAAATCACATAACTGCGCGCTTCTACCGCCATTGGCGCGAATGGCGGAAAAGCGCGCGGCTAAGTGATTTCTGAACTTATGCACACCAGAGAATTCCACCCTTAATGCATAGTGATTTACATTTTAATGATAATATTTGCTAGTATACAGTAGATGACACCAGGATGTCTCGAAAACAAATCTTCCAACTATACTTCTCTGTAACTGCATATACCTGACCCTTTCTGGATCAGTGATTATGATTGGTCTCTGGGTTTTTGCCAATTTGGAGCTGGACTAGAATAGGACCAGATTAGTGGCCAGATGGATATTCAGATGTGCTCACAGATTTCTCTGGGTTCTGGGTGGGATGTTTTTGTGCGGGATGTAGTTCCTGGCGTTCGACGTGCAGCTGCTGATGGGGAATCGGCGCTACTCGCTGAGCCCGGAGGAGCATGTGTTTGGCGCTCTCTGCCTCTACATGGACATCGTCTACATCTTCTTCTTCCTGCTTCAACTCTTTGGGAGCCGTGAGTGAGTCATTCCTCACGCCTTCAGTCCTCAGCCTTGACTTCAGTTTCTTGACCCATTATTCTACACAGTGATGCTGTACATGCAAAAACAGATAATTACTCCTGATCAATAACATGAGCTGTTTGTTGTGCACACACATACTCCTTATCAGTAACATGAACGGTTTGTTGTGCACACACACACACACACTCACACACTTTTTTGGGCTCCCTGAGGAATGCTGGAAGGTCTTCAGTCTCATAAAGCACTGATATTTAATGATGTGCTATAATTATGACTAACCGTTTGATTCGGCTCAAGGCTGTCTCTTGCCGTATGTGCTTGTATGTGATTAGACCTGGGTTAGGAAGGCTAATGCAGGTTTCTAAAGCTCAAGCATTGCAGCCTTTTTATGGGAAGGGGTGCACTGACATGTACCTGGGCTATAAAACTCATATGCACAGTGTGTACACAAACATAAACATAAACTCATTCGAACACACACGCCCAGATTCCCCTGTGTGCAAACTCCAAACCTCTACTGTCCTTAAGACAATCATAATGCGTTTGAAGATTGGGGGGTTGAGTGGGTCATCATTGACATTTACAAACAAACATCAACAACAGCTGTGTACAGCTGAGCTGGTTGTTAATAACTATCCAGGTGCCACCTTAGTGAACAGTCTCTAAGGATGACTTGCAGCAGATGTTTTGAAAGCCCAGCATGCAGTTTGTTGCCAGTTTTCCTGTTTGTTTTTTTTTTGTTTGTTTTTTTAAGAGAGTGTACAAGCTTAGTAATACTAATGCCATATGACCACTTAAAAGCCCAATGAACAAACTCCAGGAAGAGTGTAGTCAAGCTAGCGTGTGTATTTGGGGTAAATCTGTGTATATATTGGAAAAAAAAAAAAAAAAAACAGGTAAAAAGTTTAAGAAATTATAACATTTCTGATTTCCTGACAAATCAGGTTGCATTGGTCTTTTAAGCTACAATATGCAAATTAGCCTAGAACTATCCCGAAAACCACAGCTGACCTCCTCGCCTCATTCTCCTCAGCATAGACCAGCCACTGACTTGGAGTGTCTCTGCTTCCCATTGATGCAGCAGAGATAACAAACTTTGATGAGGGATTTTCTCTGTTGTGTTGCCCAGGGTGTCTTAATTCGCCTGGTCATCTACAGGTGCATTTTTGGACACGATAAGAGAATATGCTCTAGGGCTAATTTTATACAGAATATACTATACACAATACCGGTACATGCTGTAGTTTGCACTTAATACAGTGATCTTGATTGGAAATGACTGTAAAGTAAGGGAATACATGAACTGAAATTATTGGCAAGGAGAATTTGAGTACTGAAATGGAGAGATCACACACAGTTTAACATTCCTCTTAGCTGACCTGCAGATTGCTTTTGCAGGTACTCTGCTTGCAAAGGCCCCAAAAGAGTGAATTTCTGCAGTGAGGCTGAGCGCTGCAAGGGAACCACTAACCCGATTTACCCATTCAGATTAGGGTCCCATCTACATTGATGTCTGTAACGTGGGTTCTAAAAGTGTTGTCCGTAGAGCAATAACCTCTCCAAGCCTTGCCTTGCATGCAGACTTTGTCGTTTAAATGTACTCTACAGAGTTGAACCAAGTCCATTTGTTCTGGCCAGTAGACACAACACCCGTGATGTCACTTAGAGCATGAGTAGGTAAATAACCTTACAGTAAGTGTGTGAAGAAGCAGAGTGCCCATGCTCAGGTCGATTGGGAAAAGGGGGAGGGGGGCTTAAAAGTAGTATTGTACAGTGCCTAACTGTGAATGTTTTGGATAAATCAAAACGTTTGTTGAATTAGTTTTTAATTATGAGCTACATTGTTTCTAATAGTATGCGTCATTCGATGGAATCTTTTAGAGGTATTCCTAAGATCCTTTAAAAAACAAATTGAGATGCAGTTGATTCACTTTTACCTGATTATGTAATCATTCCTCTGTCATTTGCTTGCTGAAGCTGTTTTACAGTTGTCACCTACTGATGTGTATTTTGTGACATTATGACATTGCTGTGGATGCCACAAATGCAGAAGTAAGGGCTACCTCTGGCGTTTGCCCTTTCATGCCGTCATTGGATCCTTTTGTGGATACAGTATGCAGTGCTTTGTTGTAACATTCCCTGCCAACACAAAGGGCCCTATTTATAGCACTGCAGTTCATTCATTCTATCAGCTCACCTTTTGAATTCCATTGTGGCTCAGGATCAGTTCCAGTGGAATTTCCTCAGTTGTTAGATGGTGATGCACAGTGCGCGCAATGTGTATGGGTAGTGTTGCTCAGTGATGCTGTTTGGAGCAACTTATCATCATCATGCTTGTGTGGTCCACAGAGAACTTTACTTATCAGCGAGCAACTTTTCACGACTGTCCAATCAGACCTCTGACAACGGGTCATGTGACATAGCTTGAAAAGTTGAGTCATGTGCCATCTATGGTGTTGGGTCTTGAAATCTGAAACTAATTAGGGGTGCACAGATTGCAAAAGTCTTGCCCGATACTAATGCTGAGGTTTAAAAAATGTGAAAAAATCTTTCAGCTCTTGGCATAACATGTAGCCAGTGCAGGCTTGAGGTGACCTCAATGAACATCCGTCATATTATTTTCTGATGCCCAATACCAGTCAAGACCAAATGGCAGCTGATAAGGATACAGATATAACGGTGGATCCCTAACAATATGAATTTTGCATAATGGTTTATGCATTACTGACTTGTTACAACAGCAGTCAATGCGAACATCTTTTGTCATCCTCTCTTTTACAGAAATGTATGTGTACTTTTTCTCTGTCATTTCTTTATGGGAAAGGGAATGTTGGATCATATAGGCCTAGCTATCAGACTGAAAAAAAAATTGATTGATGTCAGCGACTTGCTGGAATTATACAGGACTGGTAGAAAGAAGTCATGCTGTGATCTTGTTTTTGCCACATGTTTGGCAGAGAAGGAGAAAGACTTATGTAACTCCAGGAGTAGTAATTATAGTTTCTACATGCATATAAAATGGGTTTTATTCTTCTTTTTAAGGTTTCCAAAACTAAGGGCAGGTGTAAAGTCTTTTGAATCTATTTCAAATTTCATTCCACTTGTGGGTTGATGGTAATATTTTGTTACAACTTCAGCTTGGAACAAATGTATTTTTGTCTTTTGTGAAGTCTCCCTATATAAATGTGCAGTGTGTGGGGGCTGAACATGTGAAGTCCATTATTTTTTTTTTCTTAGTCTCTGCACTAAGTCAACCTGACCATCACTTTGTAGTACCAAAGACTAGTGCATGAGTGTTGTATAGTGTGCCCTAAACAAGTCTTGGGCTGGGCGATCCCACATACATCAGAAGCAGTCTGTTTCACCAGATCCTGAACACACTGACACATTGGACATGGGGAACTATTTTTGTAGGGGCCCTTTTGTATCCATTGGTCCTGTGGTGAAATAAAACAATGCTTCACAATTGAAATGCTCTTGTTGTTATTATTTTCACTAGAAATTACTGTGAAGAACAGGGTTGAGGGTTCAAGATAAGTAGCCTAGCCTATACATGTATGATGAAGGGCAAGTGTGTGTGTGTGTGTGTGTGTGTGTGTGTGTGTGTATACAATTTTTATATACAAATTGCACAGATGGAAACGGTTA
>JASCQX010000123.1:2210091-2221003 GCA_030264415.1 Sardinella fimbriata
CCATGATCATTTTTTCAAAACAACTGTTATGACAAAACAAGTGAATGAGAATGTTTATAACAAAAAACAATCTGATGCATCTCCCTAAATGAAATGCTGTACAATGGACAAATACAGATCCAGAGATCAGTAGAGAGTATTCCTGAAAAATATTCCTGTTGATGGATGAATCGTTTTAGATCCTAAAAAACTTAATCTAAATGCTATATAAAATCCAAACCATACTGTAAATGTTGGTCCAAAAGAAAGACCAAGAGCAAGCAAAACAGAAATTAAAACTAGGCTACAGCATATTCTTGGTGTGGTAGGGACATGGTTCAGTATGGCATCAATAATAGACAATGAGAGTGAAACGAATGGATTCTTACAGTTTTCACCTCTAAATCTCACATCGCTGTGTGAGCAAGGATAAGAATCACAAATGAAAATTCACATCTGAAGGCTTAGAAGGTCACTCAAAAGTAAAACTTTTAGTAATGTGAAGGGTACAAATTCCCAAGCTGAATATCATGGTCACCAAAGTTTCGGGGTAGTGCAAAAACTCATGGAATTTTTTATCAACACAGTTACTGTACATGGGCCAAAACCTCAAGCAACGATGAGGCACCGGCCTTCATCATGAAGGCAATGCCTGCTGGGAAGCAAGTGGAAAAAGGCTCTGGGTCCAACAGATTTGCTTTTTTAAACCGTTAGCCTATAAAGTATGTGATTCACTGTAACAACACTAAATGCTATTCTATTCATGGCTTACAGTATTCTATTATAGAAACTACAATCGTTAGATGTCACAATAAGTGCATTGAGTGTAGGCAGTACTTCCTTCTGATAATCATCTGACAATCTCCCTTGGAGACAATATACTCACGCCATTCTAAATATAACAAAGCAAAGATTTTACATGTAGATGTAAAGCCTTCTTTCAGAAAAAAAACTGACTTCACTCGCAACTCATTACAAGAACAGTGGGTCTCAATCACCAATATTCTTCTTACAAATTTTCTTACATTAGACTCAAGTAAAATTGTTAAGAGAAAGCAGCCAGATTGATCCATATCCGTATGCCTTTACAATACGTCACGATGCGATACAGTACCATTATATTTATCAGTTCACATTGATATTATTTTTGCATCCGTGGGCAAATTCATTTAAGAAAAAGGGAGGACATTCATACATGTAAACATATAGCTTCGCAGACATTTGCCCATACACTACATGTAAAGCATAAAGCATCAACAGACAAACATGGAACTCAAAGACACAAAGACAATAGCAGCATGACAGACAACAAAACATACAGATACCACATATACCTATAGCCTAACTTTGAGACATTATATCCATGAAAATACTGCACTAGATCTTAATGTTGCTGGTTTAACAAAAGGATTGACTGATGAATGAAAGAGTGTGTAAGTCTGTTGTGGTTGAAAAAAGAACCTTAAAGCATCTGTTTGAAGGCAGTGACTGATATTCTTAGTGTTAGATAGCCTATGTGAGACGTCAGTAGAAATGTATCAGGCCAATCTCAGCATGCTCTTGTTGTGGACTTCCTGGAAGAGATGTGCTACTGGCAGTGCAATAATCTTTGAACAGACTTTGATTTGATGCTGAAGTTTTGCTTTATCTTTGACAGAAAGGCTCTGCCAAACTGTGCTGCAGTAAAGCATGACACTGAATCACAGACGTGAAGAACAGAGAGATTATTTTGGTGTTAGCTCCAAATGATCTCAATCTCCACAAAAAGCAGATGCACTGTTGTATCTTCTTACATGTGAATTCTATATGATGGGTCCATGACAGATTTTGGTCTATCATGACACCCAGGTATTTATAGGATGGGACTAGACTGATTTCTGAGTTGTGGATCTTTACTGGGGATAATTGAAGAAGTAGAACTGTAGCCTAGCCTATTAATAATAAGGGAGTTATTATCACCCCTTTCAATTAAATGTATGAAATCAATTTTGACTTCAACTTTGACTGTCCAGCTGGGAAAGATGGTGAAGTGAGGCCAATGGAGCGCCACAGCCTGAAAGGTTGGTCTGTGTGATATAAACATCATTCCCTGAAGCCTCGTAGAGACTAGCTGGTCACAAGACTTACAGCCCTGGATTTTAACCTTGTGATTGGTGAGCCTCTATCTTCCCCCCACAGACAAGATTCCGGGACTGTAGCCCTGAGGATATTGGTTAATACATAAGCACCAGACTGAAATTTATGATTTTGATTACAGAACCAGGAAAGTCTTAGTGCTTCTTTTCTATTAAATGACTACTTCAGGAGATTTTAAACGACCATGCAGAACACAGACACCTGTCTGACACATCGGAAAGTACTGGACCAGCTGAGAATCATTGACACGCATCTGTGTCAAAAAGCATGGGCATGACCAACAACCGTTGCCATGTAATATAGTAAAACTATTGCGCCCTAAGAACAGAGCTAAAATTAACATAATGACATAATGCTTCATAAACAAAACCAAACCACATAAACAATTTTACTACAGGTGACTGCAGCAATAATTCCATTATGTCCTCTTGCATTTGTGAGGAACAATAAATGTCTGGTCTGCGTTATCTGTTTACAACATACTACCATAGACTTGGACACTGTGGATGGATTCTCTGGTAGTGTTATGAATTGGTTGAAGTCATTCTTACAAGACATTCCCTGTGTCTTAATACCAACAACCTTGACCTGTGGTGTCCCCCAGGGATCAATCCTTGGGTCATTTTTTTTCAAGTCATAGTCTCCCACTTGGACAAATTATCAAGAACAACTTGATCCCCTATCACAGCTCTGCTGATGACACCCAAATCTACTTAGCTCGTTCAGCTAATGATTATGGCCCCCTTGAATCTCTTTATGACTGTTTTCTGAACACAGACAAAACTAAACCAATTATATTGGGACAGAGGAAGAAAGACTTAGGAAGGAAGTACAGACTTATTTTATCACCTAAATTGCTATTGCCAACTGAGAGGTCTTGCAGGTGAAAAAGTGTTTGGGAAAAAAATGAAAAAAATAGGCCTCTGCCTTTAAGTTTATGTTGAAAGAAGGGTTGATTATCTCACTGGCTTTTTCTCAGACCTTCCTAAAGTTCTGCTAAGTTATACAAAATGCAGTATCTAGGCACAAGAACAAAAACGACCACAATATCTATTTTTGAAGTCGCTGTACTGGCTCCGATTATAAGTTACAGAATTGATGTTTATGAATAAATCCTTAAATAGAACAGGAACAAATGACCTAGATCTGACATGTAATACACACCAATCAGATATCTCAAATAACAGGTGAAAATTTGCTTGGGGGGGGGGGGGATGACCCCTGTTGTGAGGCAGTTTTCAGCTGCTATGCATTTCAGCTTTGGAACCAGCTTCCAGAAGTCAAAGATAGTTAGGCCTACTTAATTATTGTGTGTAACTTAATGTTTCCTTTTTGCAGTTTATATGCCAACTACCTCTGACCTATGACCTACCTCTGTGTATAAATGCACCTCATAAATAAACCTGCCCTCCCTTGCTCATTTGTAGCTAATCAGATTGTTTGAAAAATAAAGTCAACAATCAATTTCAGCAATTGTGCTTGCTATTTACAGCTCTCTGGAAACAGCATGAAGGCCCATTAGACAAGTTTCACACCTCCCCTACAATGTTCAGAATTCAGCCACAATTACATCCCGGGATCAGACTTTCTCACAGCATAGAACAATAACTGCATAGGCCCAGGTTGTGGGCCATGGAGTGCAGTAACATTTGGATCTAAAATTAATACTGATTAAATATCCTACACATCCCTGACAGGGGCTACTATGTAAACACAATACAATTTTATATCTGTGAGGGTGATAGGAAAAAAACAGCATGAAGGCTACCCATTTCTGTCAACTTAAGTATTTAGCTCGCATAACACCCATGCCTTTTGCTTGTGTATCCCCACCAAGACACAATAACCACCAAGGTCTAAAAGAAACCAAGATGCAATCAAAAACCACTGTCTTTCGAGCCTGTACATACTGTAAAGAAGAGCAGCAAACAAAGCTTGTAGTAGGCCTAACCAAAATAGCAAACTCGTGAGAAAGCATGCTCCTGAGAATGACACAAGCTTGACTGAAAATTCTTTCCAGCAATCAAATGCTTCCATGAAATATAGGCTACTTTAAATTTGTATATTTCCCGTTTTCCTAACTGGCAACAAAAAGACAGACAATTTAACCTAGTTGGATTCATTACAAACACGGGATAAGAGTGTAGGTCATTGTTAATATTGACAATGAAGAGACGACAGGAAAAATTATATTTCAGATCCGCTCTATCCCCTTGCTTTGCTTCTAACTAATCCGTGCTCAAGCCAATGTGCGTGATACACTCGCGTCATCGTATGGTACCGCGCATCGCTGGCACCAGGCCTGTGTTTTCATGAAGCTCCACTGCCCTCTATTGGCTCCATATCGCATAGAAATTTCGCAGGTGTTAATCCAGAGTTACTGCGGACTTCGACGCAGATGCCAATTTATTACGTAAGAGCGTACGCTCTCCATTCCCAAAATCAGTAAATACTGGAACGATGTTTGCCCTTGCATTAAACAAATATAAAATAATGTCACTTCAATAGCCCTCATCAACATCTCAGTCTACAGGCCTACAGGCCTACTCTAAAAAGAGGCTTTAATGAATTGGCCATGCATTTTTTGTCCTGATATCTATCGGAAAATATTAGGGGCACTCTTTATAGTCTAGACATCTTTGATAGGGTGAGAGAAGGAGAGGAGGCCGTTCCTTGCAGAAAAAAGGGCGCATGTAGCCTATTGCGCATTTGTTTTTCTTGTCTCAGGATCCCCCTGAGAGGCCTGCCTCTCCTCTTTCCGAAAACCTAAAGAGTATGGAATGACACGATGGCTCAGTCATCTTGCATAACATAGTCATCATGCCTATTAGATCGGTATGCTTATGAATATAGCCTCTACTCTCACACGGTACTGAAAACAAAAGAACACAGGCCTAAAAGACGATTATTGCTTAAAGTTGGATAATATTAATCAATTGTAGCCTCAACCGACCCATCACTTTTTTCGTGAGAACAAATTAATTTGAACGTGAACAATTTGGGAAACAAAGGTAAATGCAGATGTCTCGCCACAAGGGGAGTGATTTTAATCGCCTTCAACGGCGGGTTGTTACAAGACCGAGACCTATTGTTTTTTTAAAGGGGGTGGGAGGGAGTGCTGGGTGCACCCCTGCAAAAGAGTTTTCGAGCGCCACTAAACTTCCTTAAAGTTAGTTGGAGTTTCATGCAGCTTTGATGGGCTCGGAGGACTTGAGTCTTTTACTTCTGGATTAGTGTGTTATCGTTTCTAATTTTTTCTAACCCCTTTTAACGACGATGGGAAAGCATTCTTACTGTGGAATACAATGGATTGTGTTTTGTCTTATTTCCATATTTACTTTAAATAATGCGTCTCCGTCCAGCTTATTTCAAGGCGCACCATACTCAGGAGCGGTTCATCGGCATAGGAATAAGTAAGTGATGGGTATTTTGTACGCCTCTGTTAATATACGCTTACAAAGCACATTCACATTCAAATGTCTTACTTTTTAGACTCTTTTAGACTTTTTATTTCACAAAGATAGCGTTAACCTGTATTATCTCTCTGCACCACTGAATGAAGTAAGCACGGGAGTCAGATAACCCTTTGGTGATAAGGTTATGTTGAATGTAGGCTACTTGATATTTTCTAAACCTTGGTTGTGGCCGAAGCGACATGAAATAACATGATAACGTGGCCTAATCAAATGTGATTGAATTAGTCAGATTTTCCTGTGCCAAATTACTTACCATTCATTTAGTTTTCATTTCATTTTTGGAACATTAAGAGTGTTGGAATGTGACATTTGGTCAAAGCGCAGGACAGGATGTGTGCAGAAAGACACTTAAGATGAGAAGCCATTGACGGACATATTAGGCAAATCTGATTAGATGGCAGGTTTTCTCTCTCCCGGAATGCTCCTCACCTTTGAATGTTTACCTTCTCTCCCGACGCTCCACAGGAACTGGTGTGCCTTCATTGTGCAAAAGAATGTAACTTGCGCGGTTCAGGGAGGTGTAGGGAGCTTCGAGGAGCCTGGGGTGGCGCCCTGTCCACCGCATCAGCCGGACTGTGAGCAACAAGTGATGTAAGTACCCCAAGAGACCGATGGGTGGAGAGCGCAATGGCCAAATCTTGCATGTGGAACTAGCTACTATGATCAGACTCAGAGGCACAGAGACCGCCTATGTTTGGGGCCTAGAGTTTTACACCATGACGCTGGTCCCAAGACTTGAATAGCAGCACCATTCTCCTTTAAATTTCCTAGCTTCAGTTCCCCAGTTGCCATCTTTTCATGAGTGAAATCTATTTCCAAGAAGCACAGATTATGGAGGTTCATCAATTCCTTACATGATAAAGACATAATTTCTCCAGGGTGTTGTTCATAAACATTTTTTCTTATTGTAGAGTGTGGTCTTAGTGCTATAATTTAGAAGGCCAAGGCATGTTATGAGGAAAATCTTCCATTCCACAGCATATTTTTGGCATAACTGGCATTAATGGAAAATAGTTTTTTTTTCCTAGTGTGGGATCAGTGTGTGGGATAGTGTGGGATAGTGTGTATCAAGAACAGTGCATTGTCTTTCATGAAATGGAATTTCAAACTCTTGTGTAGTTTTGTTTCTCAGAAATATCTTGTGCAAATGTTTGGTTATATTTGGTAGGTATTAAGTACAACCAGCTGATGGCTGTTTTTAAATGTAATCTTTGTCACAGATGTGACAGATAAAATGTGACACCAAGGAAATGACATAGATGTTTCTCTCCTGAAAATGGGATGGCATGACCTCTACTGAGCTGGAATGTATGTTCTCAGATTTTGTATGGCTGCAACACATCACAGTTGTGTGTTGATAGTTCACATTAGGTTATCAGTAAAACACACTTGAATTGTAAACAATTAAACAATCTCTATAGTAATATTGAATTACTGTGAAGGTAAGCGATGCTAAGCATTTTTAAACAAACACATTTGTAACAATAACATTGTAATAAACACTTTGTAACATTCAGCAAATATCTCACAATCTCATAATCTCATTCTGTGACCACACAGCCTTGGTTCTATTAAACAGGAACACAGTAAGTGGCTTTCCCCAAAACAATCACACAATACTTTATAGAGCACTGAGGAGAGGTTTGTTGTGTTTGGTTGTCGGTTGGTTAAAGTATGACAAAATAACTGCCAAGAAATATGAACAATAAGAATTTCTTGACATACGGGTTCTAATTTCATTTACTGTAACGTGGCTCTGGACTGGGGCTATAATATATGTAAAGAAACCAAGTCACAGATGTTCTGATTGTCACCAGAGAGAAAAATACATCAGCCCATGCAGTATTATTAGTGACCATAATAGCTGCAGAAGGACTTAGAAGGAGGAAACATTGAGCCCGTGCTCCATGTAACTGAAGTTAAACGGATGGCCCTCAAGAGGTTGACATCATAAAGTTAACTCATTTACAGCTGTAATCAGCTAAATCTGTGCTTCCATGCAAACTATGGTGAGCACAATGCACAAGGGTTTAAACAGTGAACCACTGTTCACCAATCCAATTACACAGGCCCTAACAGCATGTGATAATGCAATTCACTAACTAGTCTGTTTGGCTGATAAAGAAGCAAGCAGACCAGCAAGGATGCATGCAGTCAGAAACTATAGGACTCTTCACATTTATGCATAGCAGACATTTCTCAGCAGTACAGAAAATACAATTGAAAAAACAGATACATTATTCATAAACTGGAATTCTTTGCCCTCAAATTCTCACTCCTTAGGTACCATACACGATTCCGGCCCACGTACAGGATTGCGTATAAGACGGTCACTGAGCTTGAGTGGAGATGCTGTCCAGGTTTCCAGGGCCCAGACTGCAGAGAGCTGAAAGGTTCTCTGATTCGAAGTCCTCCTAATAGACAAACTTTTCTGGAGCCTCAAAATGACAGACAAGCTCGACCAGATATCAGCGGATATCCTCAAAGTAAGCAAACATTAAACCGGCTGGCTGCATGGTTGAGGTTTTGACAGTTGACAATTTTGACTATTATTTGTTGCACAAATGTATATGGGGAATTTGAACTATTCAATCGTTTAGCAAAAGCACCCTCTTACCCATGTTGTCCATATCTCACCACAGGACCAGAACGCAGAGACATACCCTACCATGATGTGAGACGCACTGGAGTGGACAAGGCTCGGCTTCTGGAAGGAGAGGTCCAGAAGCTGTCTCAGGCAGTGCAGGACCTGCAGACAGCCATGGCCGGCATGAGTGAGAACCTGCGTACCAACTTACAGGAGGATACCAGCAAGATGCTCGCCACACTCCTCAACAACATGAGGCCTCCAGACAGCGCCAGGTCGGGGGGGACAGAGGAGACTCCGGGTCTCCTCCTAGACGGGCACCTGGCAGTAAGAGGTCACGTCGACGAGCAGCGAGGCATCGAGGAGATGATGGCGAGACTGGATGGAGTGACAGATGCACTGAAGAATAAAGATGAGGCTCTGGAGGAGCTACGAGGGACGGTGTCTGGGCAGGGGGATCAGATCCGAATGCTTATGGACACTGCTCAGGGGCCCCCCATTGGCGGAGGTTCACTAGATCTGGACGTGCTGCAATCATACATTGACAAAAAATTTGACAAGCTGAAGAAGGATCTCACAGACAATATCGAAGATAAAATCACCGGATTTAAAAACACATGCAACGAAAGAATGACCTCAGTGGAAAGCTCATGTCAAGAAGAACACCAGAACATCTACTCTACCCTGACAGAGCTGATGGATGCCAAGCATGATGACCTGAAGAAGGAGATCAGCACATTGCGCTTGGACATCAGCTTGTCCGATGGACCCATCCCATTCAATAGAGATTCATCTTTGCTGCTGGGGCAGGGCGATGACCAAAATGACCTACGCCGTGAAATACAGCGCGTGGCCGACGCACATCGCATCCTCAACGCCCGCATGGACAACGAGCTGGAGCACCTGTCCATGCTGCAGCTGGAAGACGTCTTTGGCCCACGCATCGAGGAGCTGGAGGACCGTATGAACGTGACTGAGAGGAACGCTGAGCTGCACTCCGTGTTTGTCGAGGAGAAGCTGACCAAAACCATCGCCGATGAGGTGTCCGCCCTTCGTCAGCTCATGGAGGACAGGTTGAACGGCATGGAGGACCAGTTCACCACCATGTTGGTGGAGATGAGCAACAACTCCTTCCCCGGGGTGTTCAGCGAATCTGTGGACAATCTTCAAAATGAGATCAATTCCAACAAGTTCCTCATCCAGACCTTGGATGACAAGATTAACGCAGTGGGAGAGATATGCCAGACTAAAGATTGCAAGCCTGGTTTGGGAGGATTGGATGGAATACTGAGGGATGTGAGGCACTGCAAGAATGAGCTGGAGGTTCTAGGCTCTGATGTTGCTCAAAATACTGACAAGATCAAACAACTTGAAGGGGCTGTGGATAGGCTGTCAGTGGTGAATCAGATACTCAGTAAGGATACACAGGATCTCAAAAACAAGGTCAACACCACCCCGGATAGTGATAATCTTTCTGATTCCATTGCACAGTTGAAAGACTCTATGAATAAATTTGCACAGGACTACCAAAGTCTGAATGCCACCTGTTGTAGACCAGGACAAGCAGGAGAAGGGCTCAGTCCAGCGCAAGGTCCCATGGTCCATCTTGATCCCTCAAACCAAGTACCGGAACACCAAATAGAGGAACTGAGGAGCAGGTTAGTGAGACTACAAGCACATGTGACAGCAGAGGTTAGTCGCTTTAATGACAGTACAAGCCGCATGGACAAAGCAGTAGCCAACCTGAATGGCAGGGTGTCCAAGGTGGAGGAGATCTGTGAAAAAGACAATGGTGCGTCCCGTAGTGTTCCTGGTGTGAGGGAGAAGCCTACGCTTGGCTTCTCAGATCCCATCCGGCAGCTGAACAGCACTGTGAGAGCTCACACATTGGACATCAGAAACCTGCAGAGTTCCCTGCACAACGTTCAAACCCAGCTTTCAAGCCTAGCCAAGCACATTCTCACCGATGCCACAGTTAAAGATCAAGGTTAGTACAGTACCATATATGTAGGTTTCAAACTCCAAATTCTTTCCCATCTTTGAACCTTACTCAGAACTATATTTGCTGCCATTCATTTGTTTTCATAGACTATAAAACATAGATTTGGAATAGACCTCAGTAACTTTGTTTTGTTTTCAAGTTTGTAAAATGGTGATTCATGCTCTGGTCATTGACTGTTCAATAGTTTTTTTGTTTGTTTGTTTTTTGCTACAGACAAACATGATGAATTAAAATCATTCCAAAATATTTACCAAATATTGAAATTGAGCCATCCAGAACGATTCCATGTTGATACTTGTGTGTATTGGAGTGGATTACTTTCATACCCTGCCAAAATGCAAGACTATCTAAAAAACGATTTATTCTGGTGTTGCGGTTATGTTGGTCAGCTCAGCAACTGCAGTGAAAATGGAAGCAGCTCACTGCAGCATACGTGCTTTGAGAGACAATGATACATGAAGTCATGTTGTCCAATAGCCACTTTTTTCTACGGCCAAAGGCCAAAGGCCTGAAGGTCACTGTTTCTGAAGTCATGGCTGACTGTAGGTCCATCTGGCAGATCCATGCACATGTGCACATGAGACCCAGTCAAAGCGATAGGGGCTTAGGAAGCACCAAAGGGTGACCCTCTGAGTGTATGCTGTATAGCTCAAAAGTGTGTGCATACCATCGTACTGCAGGAGGAATATCTTAAGAACTTACATCTAAGCCTCAGTGTGTGTGTGTGTGTGT
>JASCQX010000123.1:2600690-2614006 GCA_030264415.1 Sardinella fimbriata
TCTGACACCTCCTGACTGGCCTCATCTTATGAAACTACTGAACTAGAATCTGACAACTCCTGACTGGCCTCACCTGGGGAGAACAGGGCGATGGCCTTGAGGCAGCTGTACTCGGCCGTGTCCACCTGCAGCCGTGTCAGCTTGTCCACCTGGTCCTGGAAGACGCGCACCTGGTCCATGAAGGAGACCACACGCTCGGCGGACATGGGCGAAGAGTGGAAGCCGGCGGCAGCCAGCAGAGGGGCGGTGTGGAGCGGAAGAGCCGACTGCGCCGCGTTTAGGATGAACAGCTCGCTCCAGCTGAGCCGCAGGAGGGCCACCTGCTCGGACACGGGCAGGTCGGGGAAGTAGGGGATGCTGCGGGACCACTCGATGATGCTGAAGAGCAGGCGTGCCGCCAGCTCACAAATGTTGTCGATGCCCATGGCGGGACCGCCACCGCCTCCCTGCAGCTGCTGGTTGTACTGGTGCGGGTAACGGCTGCCCGGGTACGGCTCGGCCCTTAGCAGCTGAGAAATCAGCTCCGACACCGGCTGGCCATTGTAGAACTCTCCCACGCCGCCGACGCCACCACCTCCTCCATCTCCTCCGACACCTCCTAGTCCAACGCTGCCGACACCACCCATGGGCGTAGTAGAGGGGCTGAGGCTGGGGTGAGATGGGGGAACGCGTCCACGTTGAACTGCTGCGGTATGATGGTAAGCATGGGGACGGGTGGATGGAGAAAGACGGATGGGTGAGGGCCGAGGGATGAGAGGAGATGAGAGGGATTTGTGAAGAAGGGAAGAAGAGACAGAGGTTGGAAATGAATGAGGGAGGCTTGACAGATGACAGCTTGTGTGCGGACAGGCCTGTCAGGGATTAGGCCCACTGACTCCAGATTAAAGATGAGGTCAGAACAGTTCAACAACCATTTCTTTCACAAACAGACAGACAGACTTGGGTATCCACTTAAAACAGGCTATGTCTAGGAATGGGACTTGGGAAAGCATATTCTGTAGGCATGAGTATCTGAGCAGTTACCCACTCAGTGTTCATGCATTGTAACTAACTTCTTCGTTTTGCATCTTTGAGGTGTAAAAGGTGTTCATGGTGTAAAGTAAAGTTACAAATATCACCATCATTGCCCATTACAAACTCTCTCTTCTGGCTTTACTTTTAGCAGAAAAGTTGTTCATATATTTTTCTAAATCACAGTGGAGGAGTACCTTCTTTACGCATTCCCACCCGAAAGCACTTCTTTAATCGGCAATACTGGCACTGATTACGGTGATGCTGGTCAATCTGACAGTCTCGATTTGACCTGTAATAAAAATGTCAAGAGCAAGAGATTGAGTGAGTGAGCCCAAGTTACACACATACTGTACATTTCACAATTCTTTCCAACACTTGCTTTGTTATATACAGTATATTGCAAATAAAATGATTAAAGCAAAGTGGCTATTGTTATTTTGTGTTTGTAGCTCTCAAGTCGTGACTGATCCAAAAAGTCAAATATCAGTAAACATTTTTTGTTTGATTGTTCAAATTAGTGCTAAAAGTACTTTAGGAAGATGAAATACATTCACCATGAGGATTATGAGCCTCCAGATAATCCAGAGGAAAAAGTAAGACAGTATGCAAGTATGCATCTCATACCCCACAGATCTTGCTTTCCCTTAGTACAGCAGGCCCACCACATGCTGCATCTGAGCCATAGTGCCATGCAAAGCCTGACTGAGGGCCATACCTGCAGGTGTAGTTGAGGTTGCGTCGGACGCTCCTCTTGAAAAAGCTCTTGCAGCCTTCACAGGTGAAAACTCCATAGTGTTTGCCACTGGACTTGTCCCCGCACACCACACAGTCCACCACGCAGGACTTGTCATCGTCCACCCCCTCCAAGTCACTGCCGCCCGCCTGGGGCGACTCGTCGTCTTCCTCCCCCCTGAGGTAGCCCTTATCCCCGAGTCCATTGGTCTCACCATTGGGATCTCCCCATCCCCCTCTCACCATGGCCATTGCTCAGTTGTCCGCCCCAAGGAAGAAGAGTCTGTTTAATGGTGACCTCCACCTGGACAGCTCAAATGAGTTTTGGCAGTGGGCTTAATTGGCAGGCACACTCTGAGGGTGTCAAAGCCAAGCTGATCTCCACAGCCTCATTGTATAAACTTCCTGACAGCTGACGTGTAAGACACAGGTCTAGAAACTGGTCCTTCAGTGTCCTTTATGCACAGGTTTGCTGTCTGTTAAATTCCATTCACACTTTTTATGCGAACTCGTCTTGAAACGTCCTCCTGACCCCTCAGAGGCTTGCTAAGGCAACAGGGGATGTTTCACAGCTGCTCCAAAACAGCACCTTTCATAGGGGAAAAGCAGTGCACCACATGTTCAAAATGTAAACAAAACGCTAAAAGCCCTAACTCTATTCAACGTCTAACATAGGCTAAGACTTAAAACAGTTTTTTTTTTCTGTGTAATAGACCAACAAGAGGTTGCCGAATTGTGAGTGAGTTGTCCAGGTTTTTTTTTTTTAATTACATGAACCTCACGTGTCTAAGGTGACAAAGTATGCATACTGGTTACATTCTAATTATTATGGCGCCCAGGAATACTATTATTCCCAGGAACATGTATTCTGCATGGGCCTCCGTTTAGGAAGCAAACCCTGGGTTAGCCTGCTAAAAGCCTAAAATTCAACACCCATAACGCGCAAGTTGGAAACTCCAAAAATCTAACCAAAATGTTATTTTAACTTATAAGTGAAGGCTCTCCAATAATCCCTGATGCCTTTTTCAACAAATCTTTCTCTTTCCACTATGTTTAGTTCGAGGAAGTAACTTGACGCTCTCCCACGTTTGTTGTTGTTAAATAAGGCCTCACTCCTTTGCTAATTTCCGCTCTGTGTTCGGCAAGTAGAAACCGTACAAAAGTAGAGGAATAGAGGCTTACGTGAGACGTTAAACGTTGCTTTTCAGGTAATCGCTCCTTAATCAGTAGGCGATTTCTTCTTTTGTCAGTCCATGTCTAGCAACCGCTTGCGGCCTACCTCCACGGCGTTCTTCTCGTGAATCGAACCGGGGGAGGGGTGAAGCTGCGCCTTGGTTCCACTTAGCGTAAATTGAATTAGGCGTTATTATCATTCAAGGTAAACCGGATATATTTATGATAGTTCCACTTCAAAAATATTTGCACGGCATGTACTACTGTCTCAGGCTTCTATGACTAGCTAATAAACACCCGAAAGGATTGAATAGAATAAGGGGCATAGACAGAGGAAGAGAAAACAGGAGGGTGAGCTGAGCTGGTCGTGAACTGCAGCGCGCCTGCGTACAGTGATGGTGGCGCGGGGTTGGGGGGAGGTAAGCACGGGGGCAGTTTGGTTTGCGAGGGGATTTGACACTGCTATTCAAGCCCCGTGGTTGCCATGGTATCCTCTGCCTTATATGGACATTGAAGTCAAAGAGCAAAAAAGGCTGCTGGGCCGGGTACATGAAGAATGTGGTGTTCTTCTTAGAAAAAAAACTGACCTCGGGCCTGCAACCAAAGAACACATAAATTGACCCCGTGCGCAAAAATGAAGGCTTAAAAAAGATAAATTAACCAAGACATCATTGCGTGGGACATAGGCATTATGGACATAGTCAAAATGAAAATTAGATCGAAATCAGGAGTAGCCTATCATCAGCAGGCCAAGAAAGAATTAAAGGAAGAAACAAAGAAAAGTAATAGTTCACTGACTATTTAATCCACTGCATCAAATAAACTATGCCAAAGCTTTCCTGGACTATGAGGGCAATACAAAACCATGAGAGGTGTGTTAATTAGACCTACAGCAGTCTGGTGACTGTCATCTCTGCTGTTTGCATGCAAGATGTATTTGTCTCTGTCTCTGGGGGATGGGAGAGTGCTGTTTGGATGCCTCTGGTTCTGGCTAAGCTGCTCTCTCAAGGAAACCTTGCACTGTTCTCCATTGATAGAAGGTTTATCAGTTAGGCTACTCTTATTGATAATAGCCTTGGGCTCTCAAGTATCACACATTGACCGGACACAGCTGACAGCTCTCAAACGGTTTCACACGCATCTAGGCTACAAACAAAAGCTTTTTGACTTAGGCCTACAGCTACTCATGATTTTACTCATAGCCTACTGGTCATCCTATTATTCAACAACAAAGCGAATTATCGACAATTTAGGTAAAAAGGCTATTTTACACAGCTTTGATGCTATTCTGAATATAGCCTATTGTTTACCAGCCTGAATTTTGAATCTTGAGCATAAAAATATGCTGACGAATAGGTTATAAAATTCCACACGAATTTTCATCTCCATGAAACTTTTGTAGCCTTGACTTCTTGCTTTGAATTTTTTTCTTGTTTTTGTATTACAAACATGAAAATCCAATCTCAATATAAAGATTAAACACTAAGCCATATCTTATAAATGATGCACTTATTTAAGTAGGCTATAGGCCTAGCCTACAGGTAAATCAGAAAATCAGAAAACGGATAAATGTCCAGAAGTTAAATCTTATTCACAAATCAGAGTTGAACATCTTGTGTCTCCTCTTGTCTAGTGTGTAATCTATGGCCCACTAGACAGAAAGGCAGAAATATATAGTATAGCTATAGAGTATATAACCATTATTTGGTAGTCCGATATATATACATCCACTGTAACCACCTAAGTAGGCTACATCTAGTGTAGTCTATAATACTGTATTTATAAGGACATCCCCTGCTGTAAGAGTTCTGTTGAAAACAGAATGTTTTATTAGGGAAGGGTATTAAAACAGCCATGTTTTACTAGGGAAGGGTATTCTAAAATTAAAGTATGACACTGGCACTCACTCAAGCATGTGCCACCTAATGATTAAGCATGTCAAAATTGGTTTTGAAGATTTATAGATGTCAACACAGTCATATCCGAATAGGCTATATTACATTCTTATTTTTGTGGAAATGTAGCCTAATCTACCAATTAATTAACCATATAAATTGAGACTACAATATAAATTCAAGGACAACTGTTTTAGAAGGTCTTCATTGTGAGGACAGAACTTATTTCCCATTTTTAAAAGCCTATATTTTTATGATATAGGCCTACTGCTGCATCATCTTAAAAATTGTATTGTATCATCTGATATATAAACACACCCATCATCCCAAAATAGCTGTGATAGGTTACAGAGTCTGGGTTATAAATCAAGCCGTTAATAAAAGAGATGGCACAAATAAAAGACTTTTGCCAGCTGCATATTTTCTTTTGAAAAGTTTACTTAATAGTTTTTACATTAATTTAAAGTTTTCAGAAGCTGAATTACCAGGGTCAACCAAAATTCTTGAGAAATGTTAAAGAACTGACTTTTCCCATCATAAAAGTGTTTGGTCCTTGGCAATACTCTAAGCTTGTGTTTATGAACATTTTAAACGAAGATTGTGATAGTCCCAAGGAAAACAAAAACCGACTCACACATCTGTGAGAAACTCCTCTGACACTGACATATAACATGTTTTCTATACCCTCTGTTCTATATTTGTACAAGGATGCTGTGTCAATCACCTACACTGTCATGGGTGGAACAGATGACTAAATGTGTAGACACCCAAATATGTTACATTATGTTCAATACAGGCTTTTGTTTTGGATACACATAAACAGGATAGTTTGCTCTAATAAACAAATGAGTGTTTGGTAAAGATTTCCTACATTTGTTCTTTCGTTTATTTAAAATTTGTCCTGACAGTAACTTGGAGGCTGTCACTCTGCCGCAGTAAAATGAATTACAGCTTCCTCTGAAGAGAAGCAGGCATATTAACAATGCCTGGCAGGAAAACCCCTGGCTTTCATAATGTTCCCCTGTACGCCAGGCAGACTGCCTCGAACGTCACTAAGCGGAGCATTCCAACATCAAAGATAGTAGTCCATTACTAACCACTGCATCTGTTGACGTCTTTAAGTGCTTAGTCTTAAAATAAATTCAGTCAAATAATGGGTTTTGTCTGTACGTTTAGGATTTGGATAATTAGTTAAAATTCTTCATATGAAATATTTTCTATAATATAAAATTGATATTTCATTTTGAGTCATGAAAATTTATTTGACATATCAAAGATGTTTATGCATGGAATTCTTGATTTGAAAGCAAGTATGAAAGCTCTAGTTGGGACAAAAGATGAGCAGATCATGTGTTCTCTCACTGTAATGTACATGTCCCAAAATTCCAAGATCACATGTGGTGCCATGTTGTCAAACAATAGGAAGTGTGCTGGAGGTGAGGTGAACATGAAAACAATGTGGCAGGACAGCACAGACGACCCACCTCTGTAGTCCAAGAGGTTACTCCCCCACCCCAATAATGTTCTGCAACAGCTGGGTGGATCAGGAAGATCTCCTGCAATGGGAGGGGAATGGTGGTATTCATAAGCCCAACTTCACAAGATCCGAATGCAAATTTTCAAAGACAACTACAAAGCCTTGGAAGCAGCAGTTAATGAATTTGTCGTCTGTGTAGGACACTCAGGACACAGCCGATCTGAGAGGACTTTAATTTCACTCTTTGTGAAACAGAGGTCCAGCTGGACCTTGGCCCCCTGCAGAGATGTACAACAACAGCTATTACTCGCATTCTAAACTTGGCGTGAGCACCAAGAAGATCCACAAAGCCAGGGGCAAGAGTTGTGGCTACTACATGAAAATTATCTTCTTTTTCTCCTCACTCATCCAAACACTTATTATCGTGAGCCTGGTACTCTTTTTGATCTATGGGCAGCCAGAGGAGTCTGCAACGGAGAAGAGACTGCAAGAGCTTGACCCAGTGCATAATGACCTAAAGCTGAAATATGGATACCTTCTGGATGAGAACAGAAATCTTACTGCGAAAATAAACAAAACAAATCTGCAAATGTCATTTATGCATGGAAATATTACCATGCTAAGACGATTAGCCAATCAGTCTGCTTTGTACATCATGGAACTTCGAATGACCTCAGTGAGTAACATCCAATATTTAACATTATTCACAACACACATTAAAGAAACTGCTAGTTTGTTTTATTGGTATACAGAACAGAGAGTTACACTAAATTGTCTAAAAGTTTCAGTGTCATTGTCAGTGTCACATTTTAGATGTTGTTTTCACAAAATTAGGAAATTAACAAAAGTAAAACAAAACTTAAGAAAAATGAATTATCATGAAGTACATCACAAATTTGAGATAATATTGTTCATTGTCGTTATTTGTATTATTCATCAGTATGTGCCTATATAATCATTAAAATGTAATTCCCCTCCAGTCTAGATGTCCAATGCCTCAGCCACAATCATGTAATTGTCCAAAAGTATCACCAACTCAATGTCAACCAAATGGTAAGATTATACGAAAGGCTGAGCAATATTTTGCCTTTTAACATCTAATCTTATTTTGTTTTTATGCATGCTGTCAAACAATAATGTCATTTCTTTTCCACGTTTTTGGAATATCAGGTCAACTAAATACTCTACAACATGATAACCACCAGCTGAAAACCTGGCTTGAAATTGTGAAAAAGAATTTCTCAGACACGGTTCATTCTCTGAAAACTGAACTGAAAACTGAAAGGGAGGAGCAGATATCCTTGAGGCTAGCCAAAATCACACTGGGACAAGAGAAGGCAATTCTAGAGAATGAGATAAAATTGTTTAAGAAGAAGTGTCAAGATGACATCATCAGATCGTTGGAGGGAATTCCAGAGATCACCAGGGCATTCCGAGAGAAGATTGACACCTTGTTTCCACATTTGATCCCGTTCCACATAACCTGTGAGAAACAGCATGAGCAGCTGGAGCAGATTAGGTATAACTGCAGCAGCCTGTCAGTACAGGTGGAGAACAAGTTTCAGCCCTACTTGAATGACTTGGTGAATAAAGTTTCCGAGATAATACGCCGTATCAGTCATTTCCAAGCAAAAGCATTTACTTTAGAGAGGTCCATGGATGAATGCAAAAAAAATCTCAGCTCACAAGAGGAAAAGTATTACAACAATCTTAGAGATACAGTGATTAAAAATGAAAGGCAGGAAGAAAAGCATCTGTTGAACATAAAGAAATTGACTGATACAAAGGAAGTGTTGGATAGAACCCTGCGTTTAAGGGAATCTGAAATAAACATGCTAAAAGAAAAGATAAACACCACCTGTGGACACAGGGTAAGTGATATAAAGCATGACCTTCACAAATTTGCTCAGAAAATATATATATATATATTGGCAACAACATATTTTTTACTACTTTGTTTTCCCTGAATGTCTTCACAGCCACCATCTTCTAAGCCTGGGAGTAATCCATACTCAGGAGGAGTTGGAACCAAATTACCTGGTGGTGACAGTACTTTTTCAGTTCAGTCAGGACCAGGAATAAATAAGCCTAGTTCTTCTGTACCAGGATTAGGCTCTGGAAATGTGGGATCATTTGCAACAGGAATTAGCAATGCTGGCGGTTCTGGATTAGGCATAGGATCTAGTAGGACAGGACTTGGTTTAACAGGTTCCACTGGTAGTATGGGATCAACAGGAGGGACAGGAGTTGTATCTGCTAGGACAGGGATTGGTTCACCTACTAGTTCCGGATCATTTGGTGCGGGTTCTTTTGGAACGGGAGCAGGTAGATCAGGGTCTGCTGGGACACCATATGGTTCACCTACTACTTCAGGATCATCTAGTGCAGGATCCAACACAGGTTCTTTTGGAACGGGAGCAGGTAGATCAGGGTCTGCTGGGACACCATATGGTTCACCTACTACTTCAGGATCATCTAGTGCAGGATCCAACACAGGTTCTTTTGGAACGGGAACAGGTAGATCAGGGTCTGCTGGGACAGCATTTGGTTCACCTCCTAGTTCCGGATCATCTGGCGCTGGTTCTTTTGGACCTGGAACAGGAGCAGGACCTAGTGCAACAGGGTTTGTCTCCACTGGTAGTACGGGTGCTAGTGGAGCAGGATTTGGTAGCACAGGCTCTTTTGGAGCAGGTGGCAGCCGAACACCGTTCTCTGGGACATGGTCAAGCACTTCAGGGCTGGGGAGTGCAGGCCTTGGAGGAGCCGGATCCAGTAGGACGGGGCCAAGTGGGGCAGGGTTTAGTGGCACAAGTGGCTATGGAAGCTTTGGTGGAGCAGGACCAAGTCGAACTGGGATGGGTGCATCTGGACTTGGACGAACTGGGTCTGGTAACACCATGGGGATGTATGGAGCTTCAGGTAAGCCCTGGTGTCTGTTTGATGACATGAACATATCTGAATGTGTAATGATACATTGTTTGAGATAACTGGCATGCTCTGTGTTTCCCAGATCCCATCTCAAAGCACTTGCGAGAGCTCCAGAAGTATTTAAATCCAGAATGGCAGTGAGCTGTGAAGAGGAGTCAAATTCTGTACTACACAAGTCTTCAGGAATGTGAGAGAGAAACTTGGATATCATATCCACATGTCTTAGCTCAGAAAATAAAAGGTGGATGTATTAAATGAAAAAAAGTTCTGTCAAAAAGTATGTGGTTGTATGTCACCCCAGTTTTGTGCCCTACATTTAGCCTGTACATTTGCTTTGGAAAATTTTATGTATTTTCTGGAGGAAGGTTGAACAAACTGTGTAAAATGTATATAGGCCTAGTCTAAATAAAATGTATTATGAAAAGAATATCACAAAATAAACATACATTTGTACACTGAGAATGTAATCCAAATTTAGAGTGAATTGTATGTGATTGTCAAGCTCAATGCATTCTTTGGAAGAGGTACTGTTATTGAATAATTATTGTTAATTAATAATCTGTTAACATAAAGTGAATACTCTTTGTAAATAACAATCTGTTATTGATTTCAGTTCAAAAATCTATGTTTAAAGACTCAATTTACTTGTGATTACCCAAAAATATCAAATTAAAGGTTTGAGCTTTAATTTCAGCACTACTCTTTGCACCCCTTCACATTCAATGATTGGTGTAAACTAAATATCAAATTATTAATTTCTTCAATTTCGTCTTTGACTCCTTCATCCTCAAAACAGTACATCTTACTGTTCATGTGTCCCTAATAAATGCAGAGAGAGGTCATTAATAAATACAGAGAGAGGTCATTACAGAGGTTAAATGAATGCTTCCCTTTAATGTTGTTTCCGTCATGGTAGTAAATGTGCAGTATGGATTTCAGTACACATAATAAATTCCAAACTACATTATATGAATATTATATATTATTTTATTATATATTATTTTTACTTTTCCAAACGAATTTCTGGAAACTGTCCATAATCTGAAAAACTGAAATAATTGCTATAACAATATTATGGTAGCCTAAATGTGGAAATATTTCTTTCTGAAGCCACAAAAACGAATTAATCATTGATGACTTAAAATGGCTATGTCGAAATTAGAATTAAATTCCCTTCAATATTATTATATAGCTGACATAAAGTTTGGACTTCCAGTTATCCTATTTTTAATCTTGCAGACAGTTGCCCATCCCAAGTACCGCTTCTGTCTGTTTACATTGGTCTGACAACCCCAGAATGTAAAGGGACAATGGGGACGGATACAGAGTAATAATAATGTTTACGAAACAGAAAACGGGTCCAGCGGTGGTCACAGCACAGGTGCTGAGGCAGATGCTGGCAGGAAAATGGGAAAGCTGGAAGGATGAAATCCTAAGTCTTTTTTTGTAAAAAAAAAAAATCTCTGGCAGTTTTACAACAATTGTTATTGTTTTGCGTCAGTAGGAAGCAGTTTTTAAAACAGTGCCCGAGCCAGCAGTAGGGCTATAACATAAGCAAACCTTTGCTACCCTCAGTCTACCCATTCACATGACAGGAAAGTTACATAATATGATTGAGAGACATATAAGGTGGGATACATCTTTGCCCATCCCTAAGTCTTTCCTCTATACCTTGATCTCATATACATTCTCTACTGTTCATGACACAGGTCATTAAGTTTAGTACACTTATGATTCTCTTCCATGCTTAATTACCCTACAATGCGTGATCATCACAGACAACAATCAGACGCTTTTCCCATGTTGATGACTAGCTTCCTGTCACAGAAAACATAGCACGAGGCCGCCTCCCCCGTCAGTCCCTTGTCCCCACAGGGCAGCTGGGCGCCAATTAATAAATAGTGAAGCCAAGTAAAAGAACCCTCTCTATCCTGTTTGGAGGATGTCCTTTGTTCAAATTAAAGTGTTTTCCCATTTAGACTCTTAGATCCTCACCTCTCTTAAAGGCGGTTGGGCAGCCACCAAAGCCTGGAATTGGCTGCTTTCCCTTGAATTGGCACATCTCACAGCGTCAGTGCCCTCTGCACCAGCCCACACTGTCTCACATATTTAGCAAAATTATAGTTTTTATGGGTAATTTTAGCTGGCGTGCTGATATTCACAATAGAGCATTCTTAATCAGGCCTTCGAAACACTCTATTCAAATCTAATTAAACAGAAGTTGATGTCTTTGGGGTGATAAGGCACTGCTGTAAGAATGTTGGGAAATTAAGGGGCAAACCTCCGCCCTCCCCAGCAGTGGAAAGGAAAGGGTGCCTTCCTTCCTCCATGGGGTCAGAAGACCATGAGACCCTTTGTCTCTGGCTGCAAGTGTTCCCTATTCTCCTCAAGTCCTAATTGCGCTTCCTATTTTCCTGCCCCCTCTAAAGTCCCCTTGCTTCCCATGTGCTAAAGACATCGGGGGGCACGACCCTCCACTTGTTGACTTGTCCAGCAGGAGTCGACCCTGGAACCAGTTGGCTAGACGTAACACATTTTTCCAGGTCAGGCACAACCTAAGCTGACCTTGAACTCATAGGGTTGTGTGTAATTCCACTAAGATTTATAAGCAGTGGCCTATCCCTCTGAGTTTCTGAAGCGATATTGTCACTTTGTTACGTTTACATGGCAAAACATATCCGGACGTTGTATTTATAAAAGCAAATTAAATGTCATCAATTTTGGCTCATTGCCTCTTTTCAGACATTGTTTGGCACACACTCAGACAGACACAGAGGGTTGGCACAGGCTACATGGGCACAAAACAAGGACAGCAAGGACAGACAAGACACCAACACATCTGAGCAATGAGCGCCTTGCTTCTACTTGTTCAGAGGAAAAGATGGACTCACATAATGCAACGTTTCTAGCTTAATATATCAGCGTCGTAGTCACTTTGATGGTTAAATAGTTAATTCCAGAGTGAATGAAGGCTGTCTCGCCACCATCAACCCCTTACTGCATATGGAATGTCAAATGACTCGCCCCGCGCCCATAGGGCAAAGCGAAACTAATTCGCGTTTATTACCTTACTAGTTAACGCAACTCCACAAAAATGATCATTGTTGGTTTGTATGCTTTGATCTGAAGAGTAATCCACATGAATTGGTGAGAATCAATCTTAATAGCAACAATCTTAATTTTATTCTATTTAAACAAATCGCCGCTTATAGGGGGCTGTGTAGAGGCTTGCATAGTGTGCCTTTAACTGAAGAGGGAAACCACTAGACCAGAGTCTTTTATAGTTCATGGACCCCTCGTCTTATAGAGACACAGGGACTCCCAATCATAAACACTGTAGAATGGTGCATCTTATTACCCAGGGTGTGTAAAGTGGCCTGATGTCTCAAAATATGCAGTATTTTTATATTATGCAGTATTACTGTTAAACTTCAGCCCAGATAGAAGAATCTGAATAACTAAAAGCTGACTACTGGATCATATACCGGTAATGTAGATACCGTATGAAAATTTACCATAGCAATATCAGACTGCCGTAGAACCCATGAGCAAAATGTTTGGTCATCGGCGGACTACCAATCTTGCTATGTAGAAGTGTACACTAGAACAGGGATTTCCAAACTTTTCCATGACCAGGCCCCCATTTTGCCCTCTACCATAACTGAATTATGTTTTGCTTCATATCTCCAGAAACAAACATGATCATGAAGAAATGTTGATATCTACCTCTATGCTGTGATGGTCACTGATTTAAATAATGCCATACACAACAACCTGAAATGCCTCATGGTTGCCATGACAACCATTTTTGTTTTCTGCCATAACTGAATTAGGTGTTTAGCATCATATCTCCAATACCAAACATGGTAATTATGGAAAGCTGATGGGCATCCCTATGCTATGGTCAAGGATTACAATGATATGGAAAGCGTGTTTCTGAACTCAGCGCCAACAGCAAAGACCATTGATACTGACCTCTCTGACAACAGGCAACAAAATAAAAAATGAACTGGCTGCATGAATGTTCATGGTCAAATGTTCTTTCTTTCATTTAAAATAGTCTACTGACTTTTTGGCCTCCACTTGACATTTGTAAT
>JASCQX010000123.1:2906514-2919513 GCA_030264415.1 Sardinella fimbriata
TGGAAACACATGCAGAGTCGCATAGTCACGAGCTGAATTAATTCTATGCGAATATGAAAAGCGAATAACGTTGGATGGAAACCCAGCCATTGATAGGATGAGATTGGGGTTGAGCAGAATTGCCATCTTTCAGTGATTGGCCTATTTGACACAAGCTCAGTCAAAGTCATATCACATATAAGGCGTGTCAAAACAACTTATTGGTCTATGTAACAGTACATAGAATTGTACTTATTTCACACTTCATTACATAGTTTAGTACTTAGTACATGTGTGATGTCACACTAGATATGAAGATATGATGGCATTCATAAAAACCTCTACAGTGTTTTTAGTTTCCTTGGGTAAAGTAAAATTGATTTGAGTTGCTCATCAGTGTTTGGAAGTGACACATTATGAGGTGTCACAAGATGAGAGGCTGTAACAGAACATTTATGACATAATAAGAAGGAGCTTGTCACAGTAATGTGACAACTGATTACTTTTGATACCAAGTAATAAGCAAAGTAATTTTTTAATGTATAAAAAGTAATCAGCACCATATTACTTCCTCTGAATAACTTGCCCCACACAGTTGGCAATAATGTTTAAAGGAGAAGTTTGATGTGAATCAATCCATACCCCTGTTGTTAGAGGTCACCGAATGCTGTCTGTAGCAAAAAGAGCCAGAAAATTTGATGCAACCTAGACCGAGTAACAAACCAATAACTATTGTTAACTGAATGGGACATAGCGAAATGATACTGAAGGTAAGTCACTATGCCCCATTCACTTAGTGTTAGTTGCCGGTTCAATATTCAGACCATGTTGTATCAAATGTTTTTTGTTTTTTGTTTTTCCTATAGACAGCATTCAGTGAACAACAGGGATTGATTCACACCAAACTTCTCCTTTAATACCAGATATTTAGGACAGTGCTGATGGTTCATTATTATTTAAAGTCTTATTCGCTAGCTCAGTACGCTATGTTTACCATGTCTTCCACATCTATCCTTAGTCATTCATCCACATTGCACAACATAATTGTTCATAATTATAAATAGGCAGCTTTGCCGTTTGTGGTAACGCCAAGCCACAGAGAGGCCATGTCCAGGGAGCGATCTATTCATAATTATTATTGCAATACTTAGCAACGCTGAAACACCTAATGACATCAGAATGATTTGGCGGCCCTCCTTCACAATGTCCGGAGTACAGGATGACGCTGATCTGGTGAAACTGAGATGTGAGGGGACCCCCCAACTACTTCCAGTACCAGTGATTGACTCAGCCTTGTGGAATACAAGCCGTAAACCTGCCCCCCCAAAAATAGCAGGATGGCTTCATCGCTAGCGTAGCAGGGCCTGATAAAAATCAGCTGTCACCAGAGCCACAGAGCCAGAGACAGGCAGAGTGGCAGAGAGAGCAGAGCTCACCAGCCAAACACTATACACACAGCATTTGATCCAGTGAGGGGGATCCCACTACAGCAGTCACACAGACAGACAGAGAGCGAGAGCGAGAGAGAGGAACTCTAGCAGACATCACCGGAGCTATATTTCATTCAAACCGGTTTAGACACAACAATATCTGGCCTGAAGAAGGCGTTCAGCAATCAGTGAGTATTATGACATTGGTACTGAAATAAGTGACCTAGCATTGTATGATGATGTGGTGCTGCGCTTCCAAATAGGTTGCCTGTTATTACTTGATTATTGCTCAAAATACATGAATTAGGTTATACAAAGTTTGTTTATTTATTTACTTTAAGTCTTTACAAAAATCAATCTGATAAGCTGAATGTGTATGTGATAATGGAGCAGATTTTCAATTGCATTTGAATCAGTTCCTGTAAGATTTGCCTTTAAGAGTTTAAATGCTGCTATCATCAAATGAGGTGATTTTTGTGAATTTGGTAAATTTACAGAACTTTCTGTCAGGTAAGGTAGGGCCAGAGGTCATGCCAAAGAAAGCTTTTTACTGCCACAGCAGTCATTATTAGGCACAAAGGAAGATTCACTGAATGGGTTTAATCTTAGCAGTGGTCATAGCCTCTTGAGCACTACGTGTCAAAGACATTAGCCATTCAAGCCAAGAGCTTTTAGGACATTGGCTTTATGAAAAGTAAGTAAATAAGTATATAGTTTTGTCACATTTCCCCCCCGATTTTGAACATCAGTGCAGGTTGAGGAGGGCAGCTGAAGACACTAACAGCAAATGGCAACTGCATATCACAATCATTTGGACAGCTGTCATCAGCACTAAAGAACTCTCAAACCAGAGCTCCTTATAGCTCTGCCCTCTATTCCTCGTTGGAAAGAATGGTGGAAGATAGTCATGTTTTGTCAATGAGTGATGCAATTAAGTACCACCACCATCTCCAACTCCCAACAACGATTTATTCAGCTACATCTAATACAGTCTTGTTTACTCAACACAAATTGTTGTGTTTAAAGTGTGTTTATGCATGTGCAGTATGTGCACTCTCAAGTGTCAAGGGGTTAAGGTGAGGTGAAGACCCAACTGTCTGTTGGTTTTTCCATAGAGCATATGAATTCCAATGTATTTTTTTTTTTGTATTATTGTGCACCTGTGAATGCTGTAGTGGTTACCACACCACACCACACTTCTGATGGCTGTGGCAGCCGTTGGGCCTAAATGCTGCTATGCCCTGGTATTCTCTCTGTTCATTCAGCTATGCAAACATTTTAAGCCTGGACTCGTGAGAGGCGCCAGTGTCAGGCCCTGCTCTTTTGTCTGTGGGAGCTTACGGTGTGAAAATGGGGGTATGGCCGGAGCTGACCATCAGTTACTGCTGACAGGTCTATGCAGCAGGCCAGGGCTGCTGATCTCTCAAACAGCGGGGTTACATACCTATAACACTGTGAATATATTTGTGTAGTACTACAGGACCTCACTCAGCTGTGATAATCAAGCTAATTCACTCTACAATTCACTCAGTTTATGTTAAAAACAGTGATTTTAGGCTCCAGTATTTTAATTGAATTTTCACAAAGGGAATAGTCAATTGGCTTGTGAAAGTATGTGATGGATTTGCCTCCACATCCATAGTCAAATCACTTCAGCAAACTGAGATGCACAACATTATTTCAAATCATTTTTGCTTGGCTCTTGCGTGAGAAGCACAACAAATATATTTTAATTCTATGTTGTTATGATTAGAGCTTTTATTGTGAGAAGCTGAGCCAAGTTCATGCATCTCATTCGTAAACAAAACAGACACACCCTGAAATCAAACCTCAGCAAGGGTAACCTCTCCACGCTTTACTACTGGAGTCTCTCACCAAAATGTTTTCTTGGCTGTTGTTTTGTCTAGTCTGTGAAAATAGCTTTCATAGTGGGTGGCATTTCTGAACTACTAACATAGTTTCCACATGCTCCAAGGTATAACAATAGCTTCCTGCGATAAGAGACACCAGTGGCTGTCTGCTATATTTACTCACTGCTATCAATGAGTCTGTCTGCGGAGACACCAGAAGGCTGTAGCAATCCTGGCCAGTTCATTCTTATCTCCTGTATGTGGGTCACTGCAACACCAACTGCTTTATATGTCAATTAGACTTGCATTCATGTGCACATTGCTGGTTTATTTTCTTGTGTTCAATTTATCTTATGTCTTCAAATTATGTTTCATTTTAGGCAAGGCTGAGGTTTGTCTTCTAACCATTACAACTTATAGACATGTCTTATTAGAACTCTCATCATAGGATCTTTAAGAAGGCTGAATCTTTGGAGAGAAAACCATATCATATTTTTCTGTTTTAAAATAGTGGCCAGCAACTCACAATCATTTTTGACACACATTTCCTCTTTATTATAATTTTAGATAGTTGGAAACAAGCTCAATCAGACAGAAGAGCTACATCCTCCAGCACATCACTGGTCAGGACTACTACTTCTTTGAAAACCACTCTGCCATCCATAAAGGACAGATCTGCTCTCTACCTGTCAAAAGCAGCAGCTGCAGAATCACCAGGAACTGCCACACAGCAAGTGAGTGCCTTGAATACCAGCCATGCCTTCCATACCTCCCAGGCATTTATTGCCAAGAGGTCAAGAGCTCTGACTGGCTGATGCAAATCACTGGGGTGGGTGGGGGGAGGCTGACTCAGGAAGGTTGGGGTTAAGGGCAGCTGATCAGTAGGACTCATATATGACAGGAAATGCATTTTGTAATGCATTTTTTGGAACATCAAACAAGCTTCGCCACTGTTATTAGCCTGTTTAAACCCAATGTGATTTGTTATTTGTGAAATCTGCAAATGTGTAACGGTATATGCTGGTTTATGACAGGGTCGTGTGGTCCAGGAGCACATAGCTACCTCCGAAAAGAAAAACAAACAAAGCAAGGTACTGACACGTTTACTTTTTTATGATTAATTCTCTTGGACTGCTGTGGAACTAACCTTTGTATGTCTAATTGTAACTTTGCTCAGTGTTTATTGTCTTCTGATGCTTCATAATTTAAAAAAGAAAAAAAATTGCTTTCAAAATAATTCCAATTAGGTCATCTCATAAGTCCTTTGAACCATAAAAACTCTCACAACAACAATAATTTGGTCGTATAATGTGAATATACTATAAATAGCAGCAAGACAATAATCTTCTTAAACACACATCAGAATCTGAGGTAATTCTAACTTCCTACAACCTGAGCATTACCATTGAGGTGGGAATTTGAGAATTTTATATTAACCAGTGCGGAGTTCATCTAACCATTGCATGAGGCAGTGTGCTGTGAAATGCTTCAAATTTAAGAAGGCTGTCCCTCCCCATAACACAGGTATGTGTGTAATGTATGGTCTAAACTGTAAACTTACTAACCCAGTTTTATAAGAAACAATGTTACTAATAATTATACAATTTTGTTTGTGTTGTTGACGTTAACAACATCCCTTCCCTTTTTCTTTTCCATCCAAGATGTCCAACCTAACCAAACAGATAAGAGTAACCGATCCTAATGGAGAGGATGACCTCCCTCCCCCTCCTCCACCACCACCTAAACCTCACATGGATGAGGTTGCAGTCAGTAGAGACCCTAACCTCCTTCCTGTCCCACCACCCAAAGAGACATTCTCAACATTCTACCAGCAGCGTCAGAAAAATGAACTAAAGAGACTCTTCAAACACATTCATCCTGATGTGAAGATGAACTTAGATGAAGTGATTGATGATGAGTTAGTGGAGGCAATTCACTCAGGCAGTGCTCAAATTGCTGATTCAAACTACCAGGGGGAGGTCCAATCCATGAGATGGATTTTTGAGAACTGGACTCTTGACAACATTGGGGATCCTCATACCACAAGGAAGCTACTTGATGAGGAGGCCCTCCAGGGAGGAGATGTCAGGGGAACTTCCTCCAGGTTTGAGCATGGTGCTTTGGAGAGTTCTCAGACATCTTTAGTTGACAGGCAGGGTTCAGTCAAGGGAGATGTCCGCACAGCCACCTGGTTGTTTGAGACACAACCCTTGGATTGCCTTGGCAAATCCGGCACAGAAGAAGGGGAACTTGTCGAGGCAGTATTGAAGGAGCCCATCATGAAAGGTGATGTTTCAGGTGCAAGGCTCTTGTTTGAATCCAAGCCCCTTGATGCCCTGGGACGCTGCTGCTCTGTTGAAGATCATAGTTTCCTTCGGCTTAAGTCAGAATTCCAAGAACATAAAGGAGACGTCAAGAAGACAGTTAAGCTTTTTCAGACAGAGCCCCACTGTGCTCTTAGGGATGGCTGTGGCAACATTCACGAGATTAAATCTATCTGTAGAGAGGAGATACAGAGTGGCAACTTCAACACAGCACGCTGGCTCTTTGAGACTCAACCATTGGATATCATTAATAAGGATACTTCTGGCATTCAGATCATTCGGGGCATATCCTTAGAGGAAGCTCAAAAAGGAGGAGTGGACAAGAAGAAGTGGATGTTTGAGACACAGCCATTAGATGCCATCTGTGAGGGGGCAGTGGAGGAACATAAGTTTCAGGGTATATCAGTAGATCTGGAGGGTTTAGCAGATGTTGGAATGAAACAAAAGCTTTTTGAAACACAGCCTTTAGCAACTATCAAGGGCGAGACGACATCAGAGGGAGTTGAAGAGAAGGAAGCGATTGTTGGAGGAGATGTCAAATCAACCCTTTGGCTTTTTGAAACACAGCCTACAGAGACAGTGAAGGATAGCTATGAGGTGGGGCGTCTCAAAAGAGTCACTGTTTCTCCTGATGAAAAGGGAGAGGTGAGAGACAAAAGACAAACTTTTGAGAATCTGAACATCAGCAAAGTTAAGGTTGACAAAGATAACAAAGTTGAGGACATAGAGAAGGGGGATGTGAAATCTTATAAGCATCTCTTTGAAACCATCCCTATTGATCACATATCACAGTCTGAAGACAAAGAAGCTCAAAGTGTTGATGTCACAGCTGGAAATGTGAAAGATAACAAAGCATTGTTTGAATCAACACCCTTATATGCAATCAAAGATAGCTCTGGAAATTTCCATGAAGTGACAACTGTCAGTAGGGAAGAGGTCATCAAAGGCAGTGTTCAGAATTACAAATGGATGTTTGAGACAAAACCGCTGGATATGTTTGAGGAAGGAACAGGAAAAGTAGAGATTATCAAAGGTATTACAAGACAAGAGGATACTGGCAATGATGTTAGAATGGCAAAATGGCTCTTTGAAACTCAACCTCTGGATGGTATCCATTCGAAATTTAACAAACAGGAGCAGGACTTGGCATCAGAACAAGAAGAGGTCAAAAAAGGTGATGTCAAGACCTGCAAGTGGCTGTTTGAGACACAGCCTATGGACATTCTGTATGAAAAAGTTGAGAAAAAACAAGAGGCAGAAACAATACCCAAGGCAAATGTTAAGTCACAAACATGGCTTTTTGAGACCCAGCCACTAGATAACATTAAAGATGGAGATGCTCAAAGTCTGAAATTATCCAAGACCTTGCAAAATGAACTGACAAGTGATGTCAATGTGAAAACATTCAAACACCTTTTTGAGACAGAAACCTTGGACAGAATCACAAGAAGAACAGACTCAGAAACAGACATGAGGTATGTCAGTCAGGTGAACGTCCAGTCAGGGGATGTCTCACGAGTAAAAGAGATTTTTGAATCCCAGTCCCTTGATGAAATTGGTTGTGAAATGGTTAAGGCAGAGGAACAGGATACAGGTATCCAGGCAGGATCTGTTCACAAGTTTACCTGGCTTTTTGAGAACCAACCCATCAGTGCCATAAATGAGAAAGAGGATGATGTAACAACTATGAGGACTGTCACTGATGTAGAAAGTGGTGATGTTGGGAGCAAGAAATTCATCTTTGAAACCTTCTCTCTGGACAAGATTGAGGACAAAGACCAGTTGCTTAGACATCCATCAATAAGTGTGGAAAAGCCTGTGGGTGGCATTGATGTGAAGTCAAGCACCATGTTATTTGAATCTCAGCCTCTTTATGCGATCAGAGACAAGGAAGGGCAGTTTCATGAAGTCACCACAGTCAAGAAAGAGGAGGTGTTGAGTGGAGACGTTCGAGGAGCTCGGTGGATGTTTGAGACCAAGCCCCTTGATGCCATTCAAGCAGACAAAGAAATTTATGTCATTCGAGCGGTCACACAAGAGGATGTTCTTAAAGGCGATGTGAAATCAGCTCGTTGGAGATTTGAGACTCAGCCCATAGATTCACTCACAACCGGAGAAGGTCCATCAGTCAGAGTAGTGGAGGACATCACAGGCAGCAACAACGTGCAACTAAATAAAAAGCTCTTTGAATCTGACCAGGCAGCTCAGAAAAAGTATGTAAGGATGGTCAGTGTCACAGATGTCCAACAGGGGGATGTCCGCACCTCAACCTGGCTCTTTGAGTCTCAGCCAATCGATTCATTAAAAGGGGAACCACAAGAGCAGAGTGAATTGCAAACTGTTCACAAAGAGGAAGTCCAGAAAGGGGACGTGAAACGGTGCACATGGTTATTTGAATCTCAGCCACTAGACAAAATCAAAGAAACTGAATCCTCAGATGCCAACACTGTAGAGCAGGAGCAGATCCCAAAAGCAGATGTGAAGAGCACCACCTGGATGTTTGAAACAACCCCATTGGATAAGATCACAGTGGACAGTGTATCTGAAACACTCTATCGCCTTAACCAACTCAGCATCATTCACTCCAGTGGCATCGTCATCCAAGCCCATGATATAAAAAGTGTCAACATGGCAAAATATGTGCTTGTTCAAGGTGAGGGTCCCAATGTTCAAAAGGAAGAAACTGTGGAAGGCAATATCAGAAACATCATGTTACAGCTCCTGCATAGACCAAACCTGAAGCCTGCAGTTACTGTCTTACTAGAGGATGAACAGGGAAATGTCCAGGCCTCAGTGTTAGAGATTCCATCTCACCAACAAGCAACAATTCACGAAGAACAAAGACAGAAAGTGGAAAGGGTTGCTCAGATTATTGAGAGTGTCCTTCAAAGCAAGTCATCTCAAACAGGACTGGTGATGCAGGAATCTGAAGGTGGGCAACCAGAGATGATAGTTTACTCCTTTTATTTCCACAGCAGTCAAAAAAGTGTCGACATACAGAGGGGAGATGTCAAATCCACAATAGGAAACCTCTTAGCTACAGCCCAAAGCTCAAAAGTGACATCTTCATGTAAACTGGATGAAAATGAAAAAGGAAATGTGGTCCTGTACAGACGCTGTATTGAAAAGGGGGATCTGCAGTACCTCAAGAACCTTCAAGAACCTTTGGAGGATGAAGTTGATTCAGTGCCTAAAGAGCAAATCGAAATTGTCCAAGGAGATGTAAAGGAGGCCAAGAGGCACCTCCAAGTACAAAAGGACCATGTGGAGAGGACAGTGTTGGATATTGTGTCGGGGGATGTCAAAAGCACCAAACGAGTTTTCTTGAGTAGTTCAAGTGGTGTAAATGTTGACCACTGTGTGCCAAAGGATGAGATTGTCCCAGGAGATGTCACAATTGCCAAACAGCAGCTTGATGAAGCCGCAAAGCAACAACTTCTGGTGCAGAAAGAAGAGATTGTCTCAGGGGACATCAAAGCTACAATGGAGTCTCTAGAGCGGGCAAAACAACAGAGCATGCATGTGGAGCGGGAGGTCATTACTCCAGGAACGATCTATGATCTAGATGTGTCTTCACAAGAGTCAGAGGTGGAAGAAAGACCAAATTACAAGGAGAAAATAGTTTCTGGGGACATAAAAGCAGCAAAACAGTCCCTGCAAGAAGCAAAAACTAGGAGCATGAGAGTGGAGCGTGAAGTTGTTGTTCCAGGAAAAATATATGACGTCAATGCAGCATCTTCACAGGAGAGCATCTCAGCAGAAAAGACTTCAGCCTCTACCACCAGTAACCCACGGATTACAACAACATTTCGCAAGGTCAGTGCCTCAGAAATGTATCAGGGAACCCATGACAAATGTGAAGCTTTTCGTCAGAGTGAAGTGGGAAAGATGTCAGATGTAAATGCTAGCACAGTGGAGACAAGTTCAAAAGGTGCCAGTGTCTCATATATTCCTTACAATATGTCAGAGAGTGAAGTCAAGAATCAAGAACAAGAGACAGCTGAAGAGGTTGTTAAAGGGGATGTGAAGGCTGCCATCCAGGCATTGTATAGTGCTGCTAACGAACAGAGAACCGCAGACAAAGAGGAGATTGTGAGAGGTGATATGCAAGCAGCACTACAGTCGCTCCAGAAGTCTAGTGTTAATGTGTCCCAAGGGGATTATAAAGCAGCAATGATTTATAGGAAAGCAGGGCAGTTTTACTCAGAGGGTAGAAAGAAAAAAGACTCAGGGACTGTGTACAAACACAATGTAATGTCTGTTCCTTCATCTGACACTGAATTGTCTCCTTCGGTTTCAGTAACCTACAAGGAGCATCAGTCCCCTGCATCAAAGAATTCAGCACCTGTCATTAGTTCCAGCCCAGTGGAAAATTGTAGAGCTTCCATCCCCTCTCCTTTGACGAGTGAAGGTCTGGCTCCACCGCCTCTTCCTCCAAAAACTTGTGACCAACTTAAAGAGTTTAAACCAGCCCTTCCACCAAAACCACAGTGGACTACCATGTGTCCTACTGAACCCAACAATAACAGTGACACTCATTACATTCCGGCGATCCCTCCCAAAATGAAAATGGGGAAGTCAACCCCACCTCCTTTACCACAAAGGACTGCATTCAGCAAAAGTGAAGATTCACACAGCATTCAAGTTGTAAAAGACGCAGAGATGCAACAATTGACCAATATATCAGAACACCGCATTGCCAAAAAGACTAAGCAATGCACTGAGAGTGTGGGGGAGGAAAAAATCACCAAAACTCTCTCCAATGTCGCTGCACACCCTGCAGCTCAACCTGCCCCTGAGATGGAGAAAAATGTCATACAAAAGATAGACGCTGCAGAGGAGATTCGCTTGTGCATGCAGGCTTACTCCACAGACAGTGAAGTCAAGAACGAACTCAATATGGGCTTTAAAGTCGCACTTCAAAACTTTGGGGGAATGAAAAAGGGAGCTGTGGACGAAACCATCTTGCCGAAGAAAGCCAAAGCTGTCAAACAGTCAGAACCTTCTGCCACTCCACATGGATGTGCTTCAAATCCACAGGGCATGACACTAAAAGGAAGTGCCAGTCCGCTGCCTGCCTCCCCTGAGCCTCCAAAGGACGAACATCCTAACACTGTCATTTTGAGGGAAAAACGAGGGAGAAGGGAAACTGAAGATGAGCGGCGTCAGCGATTATCTGTGCACAGGGATGAAATCATGAGAGGAAATGTGAAAGCGACTATGGACATTTTTGAAAATCTCAGAAAACGGGAAGAACTAAAGACAATCCTTTGTCAAGTTCAGGAAATGGAGGGAGATACAAGTGATGTGGACGTTAAGTATTTGAGGACTCTTTTTGAGAATGTACCCTCTTGGGTAGTAGGGCAAAGTAAGGTTCAAAGGCACTTTAATTCTACATGTGGAAAGAATGTTGACGCAGAAACAGAATCGTTGAGGGATGAAACAGATAGTGTCTCTTCAGTTGAGGCAGCATTTGAAGATCTAGAAAAAGCAAGTGTAGACATAAAATGTTTAAAAGAGCAGACTTTGGTAAAACTCTTGGAAATAGAGGAGGCAATTAAAAAAGCTTTGTACTCTGTGTCAAACTTAAAATCTGAGGCAGATATTATGGGGTTATCAGGACTTTTTAATGAATCCCTGAAGACAGAGCAATGTTCCCAGAACTCAAACAACATCAGGAAAATTAGTATTGTCACAAGCAAAGCAAAAACAGATCAAAGTAAATCGGAAAAAGAGGTCACCAAAGGAAAAGTGAAAGTTGAGGAAGTTCAAAGAGAAGTGCCCTTAAAAAAAACAGAGGTTCTTCGGTCAAAGCCATCGCCAAATCCTCCCTCCTCTCCATCGTTCATCTCCATTCACTCTGCTGCAAGAAAACCTGCAGAGGCACCCAAGTTACCTCCTCCTCCACCCCCCCAGTGTGCTAACAATGCAGAGAGCAGGACTCCAAGTTCCAATGGTTATCACAGTCCCAATGGTGATCTGAATATTCCTCGGGTAGCAAACCACTTTTGTAGCCCCAAAACTCCCAAAAGAAAAGTCAGCATACTGGAAGTGCAAACTCTGCCAGAGCCAGAGCCAGAAGCTGGAATAATTGGAACGAAAACGGTCAGTGAAACATATGAAGAGAGAGACAGCTTTGGCAATTCATTTGTCTCGTCCACTACTTCAACTTTTGTCACAAAACAATCTGAGACCAAAGCTCCCTCCTCTCGTGAGGTTCTGACCAACTCAAACAAATCAGTACAAGTCATTGCATCCCCTCTTATGCACAGGTCTGATCGCACATTTACAGAAAGGAAACAGTGTAATGGGAAAGACAGTAGCAAAGTGTTTGTTACATTTGGCCATACCAAAACAGGTAAACATTAACTAGGATATTCTCCTGATGTAAATGACCGTTCACTTATGTATATTGTTACTTATACTTACAGTATGAAACCAAATGTCATAAATGTGTCTTTTTTGAGAACTTAACTGAACATAATATTTACCATTCTTATTATTGTCTTTCATATCATTCATGATTTAATTATCTTTAGGAGATCTTTTTTTGAAAAGGATTTTATTCAAAGTTAAATGTAGATTATTTTATACAGTTTTGTCAATAAATTTCCTGTATTGTTTGTTTACTATTGTTTATTATGCCTGTTTGTCTGATGTTTTCTTTATTGCTGTCAAATAAATAAAGCAAAATATTTAAGTGTTTGTTGTCCATACAGTCTTATATTCTCACAATACTCAGAGACAAACAAAAGCATCATAGTAAGCACCAAACCTTTCTATGTCGTGTTATGTATGGTGATCTACGGAGTAAAAATGCTCTACGGTCACATTTGAAATCAGCATCAGTCTATATAAATCTAAAATGTGTTGATAATATAATTGTCCTCTTTATGACATTACATTTGTTATTCTAATAGTTCCAGGTCCCTAAGGAAATGTGTTCTGCCTGTTTGAAACCTGTGTATCCAATGGAAAAACTAGTGGCAGGAAAACTTGTACTTCATAAATTGTGTTTCTGCTGTAAGCACTGCAAGAAGAATCTGAGGTGAGAGATCGTGATGGATCTGAAGTTTCAATAAAAGTTAAACTAATCAAAGATCAAACTGATCAAAAATCAAATCAAACTAATCTCTATCTACATGTGCAGTATGTAAATATCTATAAATCATATTGTTCTTGTGTATTCCAAATAACAATCCAACTGGAATGGGTTGTTTTGATTTAGTAAAATGATACATTGGCAAATGGCTACATTTAAATGAATACAAATAACCTTAATGTAAGTGGTGAGCTACCAACAAGGTGGATGTTTTCTCCATGAATTAGTAGTATGTGATAGCCTGGCTAATGCCAGACTAAATCACAAGTGAGATTTAGTCTGGGGACCACCTATTCATTTTCCTGTACGGAATG
>JASCQX010000123.1:2947253-2960562 GCA_030264415.1 Sardinella fimbriata
ATCCCACCCACAGGCTTCAGCACTGTGAATGGTCCGATTCCAGACTATACAATTCATGTGTATAGTTTGGCTTGCCATGCTACAAGCTTATATTTTGTTGCAAACTTTTTCGCGGACCCCCTGGCAACGTGCCGCGGACCCCTGGGGGTCCCCGGACCCCAGTTTGAGAACCAATGTTAGCCTATATTGTTATTATTTTTATTATCATCTATTTCTGATTGGCTATCATTCAAACACATCCAATTATGATCACGAACAAAAAAAAACAGAGAAGCCTTGGTGACAGAGACTGTGGCATCTTTATTTAGCGGTGAACATTAAATAAGAGGTGCCTTTGCAGTGTCAGTACACAACATGAAGTAACATGTCATTGCTGATCTGGTTTTATCACATTCTTATTTTTTTTCATAGACAGTAAATACTGATTTTAAAGGGCCAGGCACAACTGGAACAAGCATCTTATCTGTTGCGCAAGACCATGTAGAGTAAGAAAGTTACAAGTTCTTTTACTGTAGTTTTACAGTTATGTCATTACTAATAAACCTTTTATAGCACTTGGGACATCTTCATTATGGGACTTTCTTGCAGGATTTAAGGATGCAATGCTGATATAAAATTATGGACTGGCAGATTTAAGGCAGTAGATAAGGTGCCAACCCATACTTATAGTGCAATTTAAATAATGAAAGCACTCAGAATCCAAATTTCAATTTGGCTACATTCACATCATGTTGTTCACAAATGTTGCCCTGAAATTAATGAATCAGTCTTGTTTACTAATACTTAATTATCAGTGTATATTTAGCCAGTTCCGTCATTTGTGTTTTATACCGGCCATGCCTCCTATGCATGATCCTGCAACAGAGGGAATTCAAGGACTGTTGCCTTTTGACAGAGTTTGAAGCTAGCCCAGTGTGAAAATATATCCACCCCAGTGCTGACTCTGCTGCGGTCGTAAGCCGGTCATGAATGGGACTGCTGAGTATCACAATAAATGTGGCATTCCCATGTGATTGTTTGACCTGTTAGACCTGCACTGCAAAGGTGGAGCATGTTGCATCCGTCCACTTTTCCATATGATCCAACCTCCCTGTTCAAATATTACTCCACCTTATGCAATGAAACTATGAAAATGACTTGGGACAGTCTAAAGTCGGAATAATGTTTGCCAGCAAATCACAGCACTGATTCCATGTGTTCTGATTTGACATTGTCAGTGTGAAACAGAAAATGCCAGGACATAACAGTATGGGTCTTGATGGAATGTGGTTACAAGGGTACAGATTAAAGTATTTCTGAATTGCATTAAAAAGCTGAATCCATCCTGTAACACAAAACGTATTCTAGCCTATACGAATGAAATTTCAAGCCCTGCCCAATGGTTCATATCTTAATTAGGCTATAGCTTGAACAAAGGGTTATAAACACTCCTTTGCCCTTGGCTATTCTGTTATTAAACTTGGCAAAGGAATAGTAATATTTTCACCGCCTCCACTCCTTTCTATTTATTCTTACCATTCGGAATATTTTTCTTTTACTGTTTTGTTGTATGTTTCTTACTGTATGTGCGACTGTGTGTGGCTGTGGCTGTCTTACTCCTGCAAAACAAATTGTCCCGTAAAGTTCTATAGCACTACCAGGCTACTTTGTCTTCTGTTATTGGTCACTTGTGGGCGTATTGGACACCATGTGGATTGCTCAGGGGTGTGGCAGGCACTCTTGTCTAGGAAACATGAGACATAATCCTGCTGTGGTCTCTGAAAACCATTTAGCTCTGTCCACATCCTGGGAAAAGATCACAACTCTTGAATCTCTGTCCAGAGTATATATAAATAACCTATATTTATAGGCTATTGAGATTTACAATAATTTACATATTTAAAATGTTGCACATTTTCCACAAAACCAAATGTCATCATTTTAATTGTTTATAGCAAAACCTACATGTTGACATTTCAACACCTGTAACCAATGAATTTCGTGCTTTTCAATTTAGTGATTTTAAAAACAGGTTTAGCCTACTTGCCCTGGCATACCATGAGGGACATTCAATGTCCATATAATGAACCTTTCAAGGTTAAAATTGTAAATAAATTTAAAAAAAATACATATACATTCCAAAATCATTCGCGTCAGTGAGTGACTTTCTCAACAGTCTCAGAGTAACTGCAATATTTACATCATACCATGGGCTTGTTAGACCGGTGGGGTAGGAGTGGCCCATGAAAAACTAAAGTAGAAAGTATTCAGTTGGCTCTCGGGTTCAGTTCCATGTAGAGTAACAGTGGTTGAAGGCACGATTCATTACGCGCACATGGTAGAAGGATAGAAAAATAAGTCTCCCACCTCACAACACACACTCTCCTCCATATAAGAGAAGGAGAGAGAGAAACACAGAAGCCTGATTGTAAAGGATGGAATCGAACGGCATTGCCAATAAACAAGGTAGGTCATAATCTAATGTTGGTCTTCCCATCGAAAAATCTTGTAGGCATAGGATATAAATAATTTTCCGAACGCCATACAAATATGCATATAGTAGCCAATTTCGTGCTAAAACAGTCGGCCTATAGTGGGTATAAACTATGTAGGTCTGTAATGAAACTTTGAGCACTGTGCCGCCACTTAATCTTAGGGTCAGGGAGATAAGACTACTAATTATACATAGCCTACATCTTTCATTTAAATGGTAAAACCTTAGCGCCAGATAAAACATTGATGAAGGAAATGTACTAATTGCAATGACCTGACGTGTGAAGAAAGGTGTGGCAGGTACGTAGGCCTGTGTTACCTTCCTCATGTCATTTTTGTGTGATGGTTCACGAATGGGTTAAGGTTGCGCACACAGCCTAGCCTACTGTATTTACGCGAGCCATGTGCCTGTAGCCATGCCATGTTAACGCACCCCAATGCGAGAAGTTCATTTTTGCCACAGTCTCTTACAGGTTGCAAGTAACATTAATTTAATACATTGATATGGACACCAGACATCCACTGGCGGCCAGACATTAGACTGTCTTTGTCAGATCATTTCTGTTTTTACAAGTAAATAGCGTAGTTTACTGCGTTGTCATCGCATCCAGAAATCCCATTTGGTCTGTTCCAATCCGCTCTCTAGACTCTACTGTTTCTTGGCAGATAGAGAAGAACATGGTGCTGGCTGAATGTTTAGTCTACAGACTCTCATCCACCCATATACTTCGACTGATCGACTCATGACCTATATTCGCTATATATACATTTGAGTTTCACCAAAGACTAGTAGGTGTTGTGATTCAAAGCATGACTACCTCCAAGAAGTCACTGAACCTGTACCGTCGGTTCAGGTTTAACATTCCCTGGACTCAACCCGAGAAGATAGAGCAAAGTTGACCTTTAACCACTAGATGGCATCCCTTACTTAGTCAAATGGGGTTCTGTGGTCAGACAGTGGAAGTTTTGCCAAAATACATTTTTCCCAATGTCAGGCTTCTAACTGCACATTTCACTAGGACTAGGTTCTATGTAGCCAGTAGTGTCGAAATATTGCATAACTCATGGGTGCTATGGTTCTAGGTCTACACTAGACACAGACTCATTCCACAAACGATTCTTCCAAGGTTGCGGCCATACCGTAAGCACTGTAAACAGCCTTTTTCCGGGTCGTCTTCAGGAGCGATAATGTAGTAGCGTCTAGAGGAGTGAACTTTGAGTAGTACACGCCCCGTGTACCAAATGGCCTGGGAGCGTCACTTTTCCTATGTTGAATAGCCTTTATCAGAGTGAGGTGAAGCAAAGCTGCAAAATAATTTCAAAAAGTGTGACCATGCAGTGTATACAGCGCGAGCCGCGAAGGACAAAATCCCAGGAGTTACTTCATTATGCGCAAAGCAAGAAAGAGGCTCGCATTAACGTGAATCTCCTGGGTAAGATAAATTGTGTTTACAAACAAAATTGACATCTTTACGGCCATTATATCGTATTGTGAACGCCTGCTCGACTGTAACTTTTGCATTTGCATTTGCAATTTACAGTGGAACTTTGTTTACTGGTTTAATTGATTTAGTCTAATTAAAAATGATCTAGGTTTTAGCTCCAGGAGACTTAACATTTCCATCAACTTTGCAAAATGTTTTCTACAGGCTATTCTTACACAATTCTTACTCTATGGTGACTGGGTAGAGATTTTAAGAAGTTGTAGAATCAAAATAATTTTCAGCTTACCTGAACGGGCATAAAGTGTGGGATCTAATCTTGCTTTAAGGATGTTCCACAATCAAATATTGACTAACGTCTAGCAAACAGTTCCAGTTAAGCATCTGTCCTTCTGTTCCTGCGTGTTGGATAAGGGCTTGGTGATGATCCAGACCTTCAATTTCTGCTGGATGGCGGAGACCTGCTGAAAGTTCGCTCCAGCAACTGGAAGAAGACACGCTTCTACAAGCTGCGGGAGGACTGCAAAACTTTGTGGTACGAGTCACACAAGTCAGTGAGGTCATCCAATCCAACCTGTGAGTCCTGCTTCAGCCTTCACCCTACATGTGTGTGAGCATCAAAACCTTTTTGTGTCTGTCTTTGCATGAAGACAAGATGGTTTGTCTCTATTGTGGATTTTCAATTCAGTTTCAAGCGTGGAACACTGGAGGCCTAGAATTGTTAACAGTGTATCAGTTCAGAGAATTATGACTGAAGGTCAAACCTGGGGTCATCCCTATGTTCCCTGGTTCCTATGTTCCCCTCTCTGGTTAGGGTTAGGGTTAGGCTTAGGGGTTAGGGAACATAGGACAGAGGGGAACATAGGACCTGGGGAATATAGACACTCTTCCAAGTGTATTTTTTGTTTCTGTGTTATGTTATGTGTATGCTTTTGCTGTATTGAGGTTGTTAATGCAGTCATAGTTCTTTGTCAGTCACTTGTTGAAATTGTAGAGGTAGTCATGCTCTATTAGTCAAGTTGTAAACTAGGTGTGATGTAATGAATTGCAGATAGTTTCTATGGTGATTTTTTATTGCGGTTATATGGCAGACAGGGCAGTGAGTCATTGGGATAGATCATGGGAAACTCTGTGTTGCTCATCAAAACCTAGCTGCAAAAGCCAATCTAAGATATTGTTGAATATATATCATGATAATTCTAAACTGTGTTGTCGCTACAATGTGTGATGTGCTTCTCTTCTGACAGCACATTATAGCATTTGGCAAGGTGCAGTTTCAGACGTGCACACTCAAAACTTATGCAAAATCGACATACTGTGAAAACAAACATATGTGCTTCAGTGAATCCTGCTATTCAGATACCAGATCACTGAAGGAATCCTCCATCAGGACAAACACTTATTCTAAAATTCTCCTCGGTAGTCTCTGTGGACGACATAGCTGCAGTCAGGTCGGGCAGGCAGACGGAGGGGTTGAAGAAACACACAGAAGACCATGTGGAAAGCCGAGCTTTTTCCATCCTGTTTAAGAGCCGCCGAAAAAACCTGGACCTGATTGCCAGCTCTGAGGAAGAGGCAAAACAGTGGGTTGCTGGGCTGGAGAAACTTATGTCCAACATGGGCAAACTCACTCACCAACAGAAGACTGAGCAGTATCCTTTTGGCTAATTACCCTACAGTATATTTTGATGAAAAAAGAAAGAAAATATTCATGACTTACACTGATGTAATTACAAAGATAGGACACAAAAATAGGTGAAGGATTGGGGAAAAAACAGTAGGTCTGTTATGCACTCCTGATACATTTAATTTCAGACCTCAATAAGTTTGGTTACCCTCCAAGTTAAAAATCCCCAAACAAATCCAAACAAATGATCATGAATATGCATAGAATGTACGGAAACCTCATCAATTATCTTTCAGATAATATGGTTTTCAAAATAAAAGCCATAGTGTAAATAATGTAAATAATGCTATTGCTATTAGGACTCTGGGGAGCATGTTCTGTTTGTATGATACCATCTGAAAGCCTTAAATCAACTTTTAAGCTGGATATTCAATTGCATGCAGAAAGCAGACAAAGACTCCAACAACAAAATGTGTTTGAAAGAGCTCAAGAGTTTCCTGCATCACCTTAACATAGAGGTGGATGATGACTATGCCAAGGAGCTGTTTGAGGTAATACTATACAAAGTCTGCCTAAATTCAGGGATTATTCGATTAATTAAATGTGTGTGATTTAGATAGAAAACAGGGGCAAAAACCTTTTCTCTTTTTCAGAAATGTGACGAGTCCAAATGTGGATATCTGGATGGCAAGGAAATCGAACACTTCTACAAAATTCTCACTCAACGCGAGGAGATTGATGTCATCTTTGCAAAATATGCCAAAACTGGTGATGTATGGAGTGCTGAAGACCTGCTGAACTTCCTGAACAAGGAGCAAAGGGAGGCTGTGGATCTCAACCATGCACTTGCCCTTATAGACAAGTACGAGCTTGACGCCTCTGGTAAGTACCTTCTTGGCCTTTCAGAAGATGCAAGCAGCACATCGTTTAGAATTGTCACTTAAAGGTGCACCATGAGATCCTGAATGATGTCACTTCTGTTGACATTCCATGTAAACAAACAAAACACTACTCTCAAATTGATGCTACAAAATCAACTTTGCTCACCGCCCCCCACCCATATGTGCATGCTCTCTAACCCCCACCCCTTCTGCTGACCATCTTGTTGGTGTTTGGTTGAAATGTGTTTTGTATATGTTTTGGTGCTCAGAGACCGGACTTTTTCCACAATGTATTCGGGGACAGGCAGCAAGCTGATAAAGGGGAAATGCCTATGATTTGAGACAAAAATGAAATTGAGCTGAAAACCATGCAAGATCTCATAGGTCACCTTTAATGCAATTCAAACTAGCTGTAACAACTTAAAAAAAAACATGATTGCTTTCTGGTCTGCAGCAAAACAGAAGAAAGTAATGACGAAAGATGGGTTCCTTATGTACCTGCACAAACCAGAGGGTCTGATTTTAAACCCTGCTCACAAGGGTGTGTACCAGGACATGACCCAGCCCCTCAACCACTACTTTATCTCCTCCTCCCACAACACCTATCTGATGGAGGACCAACTGAAGGGACCCAGCAGCACTGAGGCATATATACGGTAAATTAGATTAGACTGACTAGCACTCCAGCACTGGGCAAAGAAAGTAAAGTTCTCAGTCACAGCAATAAAAACAGGAACCAAATGTAAGGCCACTCATATAATCCACAGTTTGATAAGATGGATCTGGTTTTATTTCATTTTATTGGTATGAAAAGCTAATACTACACCAGACCTTGTGAACACAAATAGCTCCCTGAAGAGAATCTGTTGTTGGTGGTGGGAGTATGACAGTTGGCATAGCAAAGACATAAGTAAGCAATAACCCCCAAGAGGCCATGCTCGATTACCACGGCTTAGGTGAGTCGTTCGGCGCGAGGGATAGCCGAGAAAAACATAAAGACAGACATAAAGAAACATAAAGTAAGACATAATGCCTCTTGCAGGACCCTCATTGTTTGTGATTCAATCATGAAATCCTTCTCATAGTGGGTATGGACTAGTTTAGGCTTTATGTATTAATTTGAACTGAATTGGTTGTCCTACAGTGCCCTTCTGAAGAGCTGCCGCTGTGTGGAGCTGGACTGCTGGGATGGATCGGATGGGGAGCCGGTCATTTACCATGGATACACCCTCACGTCCAAGATCCTCTTTAAAGATGCCATCAAGGCCATCAAGGATTATGCCTTTAAGGTATGATGTGGAAGAAAGATGTGGTCAAATGGTCATGTTGTTTTGCCATGGGATTTCTTAATTCAACAGCACTGTCTGGTTACACCTTTCTTAAATGCATTGTTTTTGCTTGTTTCACATGTTAATTTACTTAACTCGGGCAACAGAAGAGGGTACACATTTATAAATGTGTAGTGTAGTTTGCGATTCTCTTTTTGAATTTGGCTTTTAGGTTACTGAGGTACAGTCTAGACCTGATAAAAGTGATCTTAGTCACCTTCCCCTATCTCTTTGATGTTATCTTCCTTTTTCATTGTATGAGTGTTTTATAGCCCATGGGTGTTTATGACATGAGTGTTTTGGGTTTAAAGTTCTCTCACTTCCTATCAGACATCCGACTACCCAGTGATCCTGTCTCTGGAGAACCACTGCAGTGTGGAGCAGCAGAAGCTCATGGCCCAGCACATGATCTCCATCCTGGGCAACGCCCTGGTAACAAAGCCTCTTGGGGACAAGATGCCCGCACACTTCCCCTCTCCAGAGGTGAGCATGTGCTCTGCTTTGTCACAGAGAGGTTTAAGACCATGATGTATGCATTACTAATAAGTGTAAGGTGTAGGTGTGTAAGGTTAAGGAGACTTAAGCTTTGCAAGCCCAATAGTTTTAAACTTCAGCCAAAGTGTCCATCCACAATGTATATTCCCTATAATGAACTTGATTGAAAGAGTTACAGGTGTGTTCAAATTTGCTAACGCAGACAAACATTGCAGAACAGTTTTGATTTCCTTTTGGCTAACGTTAGCGTTAGTGAACGATGGCAAACGGTCTGAGGAGGTAGTGAGCCTCTAACAGCAATAATATTATAGACCTCCGCAGTGACATCATGAAAATGTGCTTGAAAGACCACTTCTGGTTCCATTGCCAAACAGCCTATGGAAACTAATATGGCACTTTCATATACAGTAATCACCACTGTCAAGCTCAGTAGGGGGTGGAGAAGTCCGAGACGGCTACGTTTTTTGCCTACACACTTTTCTCATCTTTACCCTTTTATATGCATTACATTTCTCAGTGCAGTGAGTGACGAAAGTAGCATGTATCTACTAGTAGTATGTATCTATCTATATTGGTCATATAAAGAAAGGCCATGAAACAGCTGCATCTGCTGCTTAGCTGCATCACTGCCTTGCTTCTCTGGACGAATTTTCAAAGTGGAATGTCTGGAATTCAAACAGCTGGTGACCATTTAGCGTTCTGGGTTCTGCACCTGGCCTTCCCATGCTTATGTGTTTCATTATCTATGCTTCTGAAATGCCGAACAGAATGTACACACAGCTGCAACACACTATGTGTATTGTAACCGTTCTGAGATAATGCTTTGTGAAAATAACTCCATCAAATGTTAGATTTCCTCAAATAGGTGAGCTGTTTTGGTGATGCTGGAAAATTACCCATAATCACTGTGGTGACATGTTTTTGTCTCAGAGGAATTTGTAATTGTATCTTGCATAGGCTAAAAAAAATTTTCCCCCAGGTCGAGTGAGGCGTGTCTCTGTTTGGTTAAGCCTCACCTAACAATAGGCTTTGTTTTTTTTTCATTGGAGGTAGCAAGCACAGAGAGTGGATTTGGAGTGTTTTAAGTGGCAGACCACCGGCAATGGATTAATTCATGGCTATCATAATACTGCATAGGTCCTTAATGCTGTATATGTAAGGAGATTACAGTGTATGTGTGTATTGCACAAGCTCAGCGACTCAAGTTTGAGTTTGTGTCTTGGTATTGATTAGGAGCTGAAAGGACGGTTTGTGATCAAAGGAAAGAGACTGAACAAACTGGAGGACATGTTCAGCACAGCGGCCAGCAGCACAGAGGATGTCGTCTCTGAGGAGGAAGAGTCCGGTGATGAGGAGGAAGAGGATAAAAAACCTAAAGTACGCAATTGGCCTCAGGGTATTTTCTATGGGATTGTAATAAAGTGGTCAGTGGCGATTGGCGTGTAAGTCATTCTTTTTGCTGTGCTGGCTCGCTTGCAGAAGAGCAAAAAGCTGAAACTGGCCAAAGAGCTCTCCGATATCGTCATCTACTGCAAAAGTGTGCATTTCCATGGCTTTGACGATGCCAAAGATAACCTGGGCTTCTATGAGATGTCCTCTTTTAAGGAAGGGAAAGCAGTAAAGCTGGCAGAGGAGTCAGGTAACAAATTGGCGTTAACATTCAGGCCTAAAGCCATGATTTGACTGTCATTATAATTGTGCTATTCAAAAATGGATTTCACAACACACATTTCCATGGAATGACTAGATAGGGGATTCTAGACTATTGTAACAATGTAATCGATTAGTCATACAGTATCTTGATATCATGTAGTATACAGTAACTAAGATAACTGCTTAGAATTATTCCAGATGAAGATAACAACAGGAAGGAGTACAAAGGTAAAAAAGTAAGAACTGTCTGTCTTCTACAGCAAAGCAGTACATTCACCACAATGTTGAGAAACTCAGCCGGATCTACCCAGCAGGCCTGCGAACAGACTCTTCCAACTACAACCCTGTGCCACTTTGGAACAGTGGCTGTCAGATAGGTACGGCTCTTGGAGGAATGTAAGGGTTAACACCTATAGTGGACAAGTGTCCCAGTAGTATATCTTGATCTTGGCTGATGAGCTCTGACTAAATTTGTTGTAGTCTGGAAAGTGCTTAACTCGAAAATGCAGTATTAAACTTGAGTAGCTGTGGCCATTGTGCAGTAATTGTTTTTCAGTGTGGTCAGATTCAACATACCAACAAAAGTATCATAATACACTTGCAAAAAGCACTTTAAACAAACTTTAAATGTGTCTGTGTAAAATGTGTTTGCTTGCTGTGCGTGTCGAATTCTGAGTGGGTGTGTGCACGTATGTCAAAGGCTAGTCCTAGTGATTGTCTGTTTGTTGAATGCTGTGGGTGTCAAATACCATCCTGGTTAATGGCTTTGTAATTTTATGTGATCTCTTTGCACTGTAACTCCAAGCTTGCAATCTCGTTGTACCTGTACATTTCCGGATTCTGTACATTTCTCAGATTCTAAAAAGGCTACTTTTGGAATACTGAATCCGTTCCTCTGTCCATATACTATATATATATGTAATCATATGTATGTATCTAGCATAACCATTCCTGCTTCCCTTTCAAATTTGCTTTGTCTAGTTGCTCTGAACTTCCAGACGCCATGTATGGAGATGGATGTAAATCAGGGCCGATTCCTTCCCAATGGCCTGAGTGGTTACATCTTGAAGCCAACGTACCTCAGAGATGGGACTACTGAGTTTGACCCTGTCACTCTTATTAAGGGAGAGTGGCTTCAGCACAAGACCCTGCATGTCATGGTGAGGCTCGAGGCCACTGTGTCGGTAACTTTTTCAGTGGCTGCCAATGCATTGATGATTCAGCACCTTTTTCGATCCTAAGTTGAGTTGTGTTTGTCACTAGGTGATCTCGGCTCAGCAGCTTCCCAAAGTGAATCCAAAGAAGTCTTCAATTGTTGATCCACTGGTGAAGGTGGAGATCTATGGTGTGAACAGCGACGTGGCCCAAAAACAAACAGAACACATTGAAAACAATGGTACAAAATAAGCAGCTTTGGGATGCAGTCATTTTGTGTTTGTTATATTATCAATCTAAGCGTATTCTGGTTGATGGCCACTTTTTGTACCTTTTTTTTCTTTTTTTGTGTTCAGGATTCAATCCAATGTGGAACAACTCTTTCCAGTTTGATGTCTATGTTCCCGAACTAGCACTTGTGCGCTTTGCGGTGGAAGATCACGATACCACTTCAGACAATGAGTTTATTGGGCAATATACTCTACCCTTTAGCAGCATGCAGTGCGGTAAGCCTCTCCTTTGGTCTGTCCAGTTTAATACTCATCATTTCAGCATAATGCTCCTCCCATGGAGGATCCTTCATTTCACAGGCAGATCTGGTATCACAGATTGCAGATTTTAGTGCACCATTGTTTTTTAAGTGTAAAAGCTGTGATATGAAAAAAAAAAGTTATGACATGTTGTTCAATTTCCAGGATACCATCATGTGCCTTTGCTCAACAAGAATGGGGATATTCTACCGTCAGCTACTCTCTTTGTTCATATCATGATCATTGATGAACCATAGCGTCAGATCAAAGAGCCCTCTCCACAAAGAAAATCAAAAAATCAACAAAGACACAAGACCAAGACCACAGACTTTTGCACTCTGTTTACGACTTGCCATATGCCTAGAAAATAGTCCTTTCATGTCTGCGGTGACAGACAGATAGAAAAATCTAAGAAAAATGCCTTTGAGGAAAAAAAGAACACATAAATTGTGGTGAAATGAAGTGAATTCAAAAAAGGAACCCGACATGAACTCCAGTCACAGCCATGTTTGAATTTCTGATCATTTTAATTGATTCGTCGTAGCCCACAATGTTTTATGTGTACTAAATCTCAGCAGTATTTCAAGTTGTAATTGATTTTAAAAAAAGATGTCATGATTTTTAGTCACTGTACAGCAGATGTATTGCACTTAAGTGTTTTTTTTTCCAGACAGAAATCTGTGATTTAAATGTAATGGTCAGCTCACTTTGCAATAATTTGCATTGTAGCAAATGAGGCTCATCATGAAACTGCAGTATACACTTAGACAAGAGCAGAAAATCGCTCTTGTGTAGAAACAACATCTTGTGTACATGTTACTAAATGTTAATTACATGGTTACTTAACCATCTCCACAGTAGACTTTGGATGATCATCCTGACCTTCTCTTCTAATGTCCACTTCATGAACTGTTTTATCAGTATCAAACGAGTTATGTTCAATAATCTAGTAGTGTATATTTATTTGTATGCCCTTATTAAGTAAATGTTATCAAAATTGCATGTCCTCAGTTTTATTAACTTTATTTGTAACTGTTGACTACCTCTCAAGTTAAGTGTCTTAAGTGTCTCTGGTAACAGGTCATAACAGGTGTATTGCACTGGTTTCATTAACAAGATTTCAGTGTCATATGTGAGGTCATCAAAGGCAGATTTATCCTCAGATTTGAGGCATAGTGTAGAATTGTCCATCATGAAACAGGGACCTGAAATAAAACTTGTCAAATGGGTGTTTTTTCCCCATTCCACATCAGTGGTAGTGCCCAATATACGGCTCTGATCAGTGGTATGCAGTAGCGCCCCCTTCTGTCCAGAGGTTGCCATGACCACAATGTCAGGCCAAACCATGGGATACTTCCATGTGAATACACATTGAAAGAAAATTGTTCTTACTGGTTGCCCAGTGGTAATGCCCCAGTTGTAGTAATAAATAAATAAATAAGATGGTTAAACTTAATTCCACATGAATGAATCTAAATCCAGCTATTCAATGTGTTTGAGAAAATGTGACCAAAAGAGGTGGTGCACTTTGACCCTTTGGCTTACAGCCTAAAAGCATGTTGCCACAATAATGGAGATCCACATGGCAAAACTGAAGCCTAGGCTATTGACAGGCTGGACCAAAAGTCTCTGGTATAAAAGACATCCTAATGATGCTTTTGTCATTTACATATGAGACTGTTTGAGATCTTCCAATTTTGTAGGCCTCTCTGCATATGAATATTGT
>JASCQX010000123.1:3036962-3046997 GCA_030264415.1 Sardinella fimbriata
GATTATGTCAGTGAGCAGGGAAGCTGGACCCTGCACATAAACACGAGCGCACACAGACACACGCGCACACACACACAGACACACTAAGGCCCACAGGGAGCAGCATTCAAGCTGCAGCTGCTTATGCCGAGACAGAAGAGGACAATCCAGGGTCAACCCTTTCTCTCTCCCTCTCTGTGTCCACATCTCTCCCTTTCTCTTTCTCAACCTTTCTCTATCTCTCATTCATACACACACAGTGTGTGTGTCACAGAGATACACACACGCGCGCACACAGACAGAAAGAAAGCCTTTTCCATGGAACATTTTCACATTCATCGCTGCTACCTGAACATTTATGCAATCATGTCAGACTGACTGAAGTGAGTCAGCACTTCATTTCAAGAGAGGCTGTCTCTCCAATCAGTGGTCTGAGTCTATTCTTTAGCTCATACCCATTATGCTGTACAGTACCATTAAAATAATTAAACTCTCTATATCAACACAAAATTATATTTCTTTTTTGGTCGGGCTTCTGTCAGCTTATCTCAAATTCCATGTAATAGTCTACATCTTGTCTGCATGATTTCTGCATGAGTTGATAAATGTTTATGCACTAGTTCCCTTTTGGTTGCAAAAAGTTACGTAATCGACATACAATGCGGTCTGGATGAAGTGATTGAACTCAATCAGACTGGAAAGGCGCAGAGCGGCGCGCGCGCCACCATCAGAGTGGAGTGGAGTGGAGTGCCATCCTACCCAAGCATCAGCATGTTCAGCAGGAGATGGCTCGACACCTGCTACCCATATGGACCATCCTGCCATCTCCCACAGGCTGTGTCATCAAAACAAACAGACGGAAACCACAACACTTATGTCCAAAGGCAGGCACACCACAACACAATTACTTTTGGCAGATTTGCGGCTTTTCACAAATGGGTTATTAGAAAGCATCGGAGCTCCAAATCTGTCCAGACAATTGGGTGTGAATAATTGTTATGGATTTCAGGCAGATTTTAGACAAAAGAAACTGCTGCACATTTCCACAGGTTTCTATCCCTCATGTTTCTTTAGAGGTTGACATAGGGGTTGATGTTGGTCACTGGCCATTCTGTATTCTCACACCTTTCCTGAATGCAGTTGCCCTACTCGCCACATGCAGCTAGTCTATCCAGGAAAAACAAAGACAAAGAAAATATGCTCCAATCCTCCAGATATCCCCCCATCAGAGCGCAGCTGCCATCTGTTACAGTAGGTGCACAGGCTCCTTCCCTTTGCTGATTTCCTGCCTATCCACCCGCAGCTTTTTGTAAGCATTTGAGGCCTGCACTTGTGGACTATTTTCAGTCTCTAAAGCTCATGGGTAATGCTCTTTCCATGGATTTTCAGTTCAGGTTGTGGGTTAGCTTGTAATTAGGGTAATTCTTCAACATTTATAGGTCATACTCTTGAAAAAAATATATAAAGTGGATGAAAAAAAAAACGATGACTGAGGAAAGACAAATGAAGGTCGTGGATGCAGACAGGGAAAGAGGATGTACGGGACAGGCTTAAATGAAAAAGTAATGGAAGGAAGCATAAGATAATGCGGCCTGACTGTCACTCACCGAGAGCATAGATAAGCTGAACCGCAATCTGGCCTAACCCTGATATTGATTACATGGATTCCAGCTGTACCACTGTTGGCGCAACACAACCAACAGGATAAGCTGAGTCAGTGGTATTCAAAACATGTGGACTGCCATCTGGGAGTATCCAGCTGTAACCATTTTGTTTTAACAGAAAATACAGACTACACACTACACTGCTGCTACTGCTATTACTACTAGCAGTAGTAAAGATTAGTATTATTAAAATAATAATAATAAATAAATAAATCTACTACTAATAATAAAATAATAATAATAAAATAATATGCAAATGTGAGGGCATCTGTGCGCTGGTCTGCTTAATTAGCGGTGAGAACACTCCAGAGAGGGCTGAAGCGATCCTTCTCATCCCCTCCAGGCTGGGAAAGGAGGGAGGATGACTCAGCCGGTACACTGCGCACTCAGTACACTAATCCCCTCCAACTGGTCTAAAAGGAGCGGCAAGCCCACTGGGGAGAACAGCCAGGGCCAGCGGAGCACAATCAATCTGAAGAGGTTGGGTAAAGGGGGAAAAAAAATCTGTCTGTTTTAGCAGAACCATGATTTAATCCGCCCGATGGAAACCTAAAATCAACAGGCCACGTCCTTCAGATGTAGGAGACCGTAAAAAATGATGGGACTTGGGAGCTGTTTGGAGAAAATGATTTCTTATTGTCTGGCAGACAATGTCTGCTCTGACACGGCATCATCTACAGCACCATTGTAAGGGTAGTAGGGTAATAGGTTAGGTGCTCATAAGCACAAATGCCATCTAGCCTATATAATTGAGAAATAAACTAAAGGAAGAGGAGGCTATTCAGTGTGTTAGCTTTGAAACAGATGATTCCTGTAGGCAGAGACACAGTGCTGTTGTCATGAATGCATCTTGCACTAATGAGATTATGCTCGCAAATCTCAGTGAGTAGTGAGCAAATATAATCACTTGAAATTATGCCTGATGCTGGTCTGGTGTTTATGAAAATTTAATTAGCAAGGCACTAATGCATTAATATAAATGGTGATGAAACACTTGTGTTTCTCTTTGCCACATGGTTGAGAATGTTGAGCTTACATTATTGTTATAAATATCCACACTGAGAAATGCCGGGTATTTAAAAACCTCCACGGCTCAATACAATCTAAATCGACACTTAATGTAATTTCCTGTTTAGACTCTTGAATAGTCAAATTTTTGGGGAGATTGTAAAATTCAGCACCCAGAAGATGCCGGTCCTGGGCTTCATAGCAGCATGCAGAGAAGTCTATCGGAGGTTAGTGCAGCTACTCAGTGGCTGAAGCCCACCTCCTGTGAACAGCCAGATTTTGGGTTTGCAGCCAAGTTTCATAGATGACTCATCCATGACCCCATAACTCCAACATGCTCTCATGCAGGCATCAAACTGCTTCGGTTTCACTCTAGTCTCCACTCTGCCTAATACCAATCAGGAGCTCCTTGCTGAGGTCAACACTTCTAGTCAATGTGTGCGTGTGCATGTGTGTTCTTTCTATGCAGGACGCATACAAGATTATTTGTTACATGCTCCATTATTTGAGGCAATAGGCTGGCTAACACACAACACACATATAGTGTCTTAGAGTCAATTTAATCACAATGCAGCACAATAACCCATCACAAAAGGTAGGCGGGATTTTTTTTTTTTTCGTAAAGACCAAAATCAGGCCTCCCTATGCTATTAAAATACACAGCCTGGCTGATTAACCTTAGGTCAACTACAATGTGCAAGCTGCTGGTGTGTGGTGACAGATGTCCCTCTCTTCCTCTTTCTCTCCCCCAAATACAGCCTACTACACATGTGCCCACAAATACACAGAGAGAGAGAGAGAGAGAGAGAGAAAAAGAGAGAGAGAGAGAGAGAGAGAGAGAGAGAGAGAGAGAGAGAGAGAGAGAGAGAGAGAGAGAGAATCATGCTGTTGATTTAAGGAGTTTTATTCTGATCAACTGCTTTTTTGTTGAATGTTCCATGGGTGGGTACCAAACAAGATTTCATCAAAACATCCTGCTCCTGGTTTTGTCATCCAGTTTTGTCATTCTGTTTGAGCATTCTTCATGTCTATGCTGGAATGGACCGGCACATATGTTGGAAACTCTGGACTGTTAGGTCCAAAATGTTAAGAATCGTTCACATAAATTTCCCTCTAGCTACTATGTATGACGGTCTCCACACAGCAAACTACAACAACAAAGACATGATCACCTGCAGAGCGATTTTGAGAATGATAAAAAAAAAAAAACCTGACAGCACATCAGAAACCACTGAATTTCTGATATGACATTCACATGAGAGACTTTCATGATTGTCGCATCACTATTACAGCTTATCGTGCATAGCAGTGTTCCTTGTCTGAACGGCCCTTTACAGTTTTGAACAAGGTGGAGGGTGTTTCTATAAGAGGTGAGGCAGCCAAGGACAAAGAATGACCGTGGACAGTCTGCTGACAGTGGCCTTTCTGGTCTGCTGCCACAGGGTCAGTGGCTGAGTCACGGTGCTGTTGCCTCCCCTTGAGATCAATCTCACATCTCTCCCCCCAGAGGGAGTATAATTTGCACCAGTTCATTTAGAAACTCCGATGTGAATAGGCTCTGGTGGTGAATTGGTGGCTCATGGACTTGTGCTGGTGTAGTTTGTAAGCACTTGCACATTTAGCTTAAATCAATACTTCATTGGATGCACAAATGGACAGTTGGGCTTGCATTTCTTTTTATAGACCTAGTGCTTTTATGCTCTGGATGCCAAGAAGACCATTTTTTTTTTTTGCAAATGCCACATCAGGTGGGCCTGTTCATGTTTATAGGAGAAAGGCGTTGTAGCCACAGTGGGCAGTTAGTTTGTAGGAAACCAAACTACTTATCATTTAGGCTAAATAGTGCAAGGGAAATGACAACTGTGGGATCATACGACACGTATGGTACTATGTTCTCTAAGTGCACTCATGCTTCAACATTCATAGTAACTTCCTTGTCATAACCCAATGAACTGCATTTTAATCTACTCTGAGATATGATTGGCAGGTTTAAATATCACCATTTCTCAAGGATAACCACATACTTTCTTGAAATGCCTCTTAAGTGGGAATTAGGCCTATGCCCCCAGGGTTATGTCCCTCTAATGCACACTCAACTGTGTACAAGAAACGCAAGATATAAATAAACTTGCCGTGTCTATAGAATCCAGTGTGAATCAAAGAACTGTTACAATTTAACCAGGTCAACCTGGCACACAGCTAACAGGAAGCCACCGGGAAGACACATAGGAAAATCCATATGTGGTAGAGTTAGTGGTAAATGTAGATTAGCTGTAACAATCTTTTATTGTACTCTCAATGAATTATGTTGCCTTCAGCCAATGGAACTCAAGGTGCATCTTACTAACAAAGTGGATAAAATACTAAAGGGAAAGCTCACACGACAACGGATTTGTCCTTCCACAACATTTTTTTTTCCCCTATAGCTTAATAAACTCACTAACCCTTCCGCTTAAAATAAATCTTTTAACCTAAGCTTTAAGAGTGAGTCTGTTTTAGTTCCTAAAAAAACACGTTTGTTTCTTGTTTTTTTTTTGTCGTGACAAATCCCTCCATGCCTTTGAAATGGTTAGCATGCATCTGTACTCCCTCTGCCTCATCTTTGATATGTGGAGCAGATTGTCCCTGTGTCTGACACTGTAGCCCCTTCCTGCTACAGCCTCAATACTGTACCTACAGGGTACACAGAGTGAGACATACATTTCCTGTGGTAATTCATCAGTGTGGTCCAATGTAACAATACAGTTGACCCATTTGCTTGCAGGCTGAATGAGACATAATAGTTAGGGTTAGCAATAGTCTATTTATGTTTCACTCTTTTGTTGATAACTACAATCTTGCTCTGCTGTGTACCTGGGCTACTATATTAGCCTGGCCTTGCTTGGCTTGGTTTGATTTGCTTCATCTAACTATTTTGGTTATGTTAATGACATTGCCTTAAATAAGATTAAATAACCAAGCCAAGATAAGAGAGAGCATTTCAATATTCATGATGTCATGGCTGTCACTCTGATGTTCAGACATGTATGATAGTGAGGAGGCTAATATCTGCTTAAGTAGTATTAAGTTAGTTGTCTTGAAAACCATTTCACTGCGAGTCAAGAAATGTCAAACTTTTCCATTGTCTTCTCCACATTGATATCTGATAGTAAACTGAATCCTGAGCTACTTGTGTCAAATAGCCAAGGAATATATTCCAAATTAGGTTGTCCAGTACCTCCAGTACTAATAGTCTAGTTCATGCATGCAGTTGGCAAAGCATCAAAACATCTGCAATATTTGTAGCAATTTACAGCTATTGCTTACTATTTCTGAAGCTGACAATAATCCAAGTCCATGGGGAAGCCCAAACAACAAAACTGAAGTTGAATCACCCCACTGGGAAACATGGACCACAAAAACTCTGTCGTCCATGCCCAGGCCATAGTGTTATGCATCTGCATCTGCATCTGAATCCTGAATCCAGATTCATGTCTGTACCACATAAAAGAGTGCACAAGGCCCCGGTGGACCAATTAAACATACCATGGAAAGACTCCTAGTCCTCTTCTTTAATTAATTGCTCTATCATATAATAACAATAGTGTTCATCACTACTAGGATAATAAACAATTGCATCATTCATTGACACTGCACGTTATGTTTGCAGGTGCTAACTGCTGCACCATATGGAAATAGCTTAGACTATAACGCATTTCTTTTTTTCCAGTCAACAGTTAACAGCCCCCAATGACCCAAGCAGCTACCTGCACTAGAATAGGTAAATGTGTTCTAAACGCAAATGTAGCCATACATTCCATGTAAAAATTAGCATGCAAGGTAGTTTAATCTATGTTGCGACAATGTAACAACTATGGCAGTGGTGACAATGTAACAACTCGCAGCTAACGGATGTTATTCCTGATGACCAGTTCAGGATAACGTCATTGTCAACTCAAAAAGTAAGGACGGATGCTTCCCACATGTGTTTTTGTAATAACAGATTAACATTAGGCAGTTAATCAAGTCACTAAGCTGGGTGCGTCGGCAAAGTGTTTCTCTTGAGGTCAGTCCAACTAACTAACGAACTAACTGACCTTTTAGTATCCCATATGCAGAGGCTCTCTAACATTTTCATTCACCATGTTAGGCAAACTCAGAGGGGACATATGCAGCTAGCCGCTAAGGAACATAGAATGAGTATTTCATTACTCACCGAATGATTTACTCCCCACATTAGTACGCTGAGGAGCGGGTCACTGGCGCGAAACAATTTCACTTTTTGAGCCACAAAGTGTTTCTTCTTCGTTTTGGTTTTACTTGCAATTGATGCAGCAAGGTTGCTAGCGGCAGAAGCCATGTTTGGTTCAGCTGTTTAACTGTTAATAAACGAATAAATTTACAGCAGAATTCTAAGGAGGCTGGCAGACTACTGTTAGCTGTATTGGCTAACTGTGACAGTCCAAGCTGCACATCAAATAAAGAGTCCAGTGTAAGTGATGTGTCGCCCCGTTCTTTAGATCTTCAAGTCCATGCATTCCTCTTCAAATGTGAAGACACATATCCACATGTAGGTGATTTCACAGGGTTCCACTTGGCTTTCCCGTTACAATGAAACGTCAAATTGTGGAATCAGGTAGCTAACGTTTGACAATGTAAACTGTCATTGACACAAGCTTGAAGGTTATCGTTCGTTAGCAATCTGTGTGACTAGCACGTCTTCGTTCCATCTCATGAATCTAATTTCGGCAATAACCACACCGTGAGAATCACTACAGTATCAAATAAACCGAAAATAAAGTAACGTAACGTAAAAACATCACAAAAAAGCAGTTTGCACGTTTGCAGATGAACTGTCCTCAGGAAAAAGGCAAGATATCACCTTTAGGTATATTATATACGACGGCCGTCTAACAAAACAATACGGCTTGCATTAATATTTTAAAACATTTTATCTTTCAACATCTGTTCAACAATTAAACGCTTTGTGACTGTCTTCATCGAATGGCTTCGCTAGAAAGCTGCAGAGCATGTCCCATTGAATCCGTTCGAATGCTGGATTGATGCTGCAGCTGGAAAAGACCGCTCAATGCACTAGAATGGCTTTGCTCCGCACGTTGACATATCGGTTTTATGTTTTATGGAACGTCGTTGGCCCATACTTGCTCGGTAGGTGAAATAAAAGAGGGAGTGAAGCCTATTTGCTGCAAACAGAACCCAATATTGCCAAATTATGACATTCGTAGAATTCAGCCAAATCTTTTTTCTTTTCTTTTTGAAGTGAAAAGTAATGGACTTCCTGTGGGAAATTGCTGACTGTTCGCAGAAACGTGGGCCAACAGGACGACGCCGTCGGTGACTCTAATCAAAAAATATAAATTGATACCTATAAAACGTGGGCGTTAAATCCTCAATCTCATAATTTCTGGGTTTCTATGCCGTAGGTGCCTAGGTAGGATAAAGGGTTAGGCTTTTCGGCCTATGCAAGGATTAGTCAATAGGCGACAATGCGCTGTTCTCTGGCAAAGAAATGCCTACAGACAGAATTGTGTAGGCCTAAAATGGATTTATGATTAGGCTTTTTATCTAATGGCCTAGGCTACCAAAAATCATGTGATTGTGTTCTTTCTGCATGGTCCTTTAGTAGGCTTCCTGGAGAGAGCTCATGAAAGATTTTTTAGTTGCAATAGCAGTTTACATGCTGTTAATGCGAAAAGCTCCTTCAAAGGCTCCTGTAAAATACTGAAGTCTGCCAATTGCCTCTCTTATAGTCCTTGTTGATTTTTGATAGGCTACTTAGAGTGTGAATGTATAGAAAAAGGTCAGACAATCGAAAACCAAGCACATGTTCCTTAACCTTAGAGGTTCGTGTCATTCTTGGTGATGGTAGAGCACTAGAGGTGTTTCATTACTCATTGCTACTTTCATTCATTAACCATGGAATAGGTCGATTTCGCGGTTGCATATGAAGCACTGGAGCGGACACTTGCTGTACAGTCTCACTGGCAAATACGGTTTTAGGTTTACATATCCATGAAATAATCAAGAAATAGACACAGCAACAGGGTGTAGACGCAGTTCCCTCAACTGGCTTCGAAATGAAAGCACTTACACTTGAGGGCACTGTGCGTAATTAAGGAACCGTAGCCTATGACAAGCAGAAATATGAAATCATTTCACTTGGGTCACACGGATGCATTTCAGATGATACACAGCGCGTTCTAGGTTTGGCTTGGCCCGCGTTCACAATGTATTCCATGCTGTGTTGCAAGTGCCAGCTCACAAGCTGCTAGGCTGTTGGCTGGAACAGAACACGGAATGAGCAGTGCGCTTTTACGCATTAGTTGCCTCCAATTTGCTTAGCGACTTTGCGAACCAACGGGGACCATAATTGAAAAAAAAACCGTAATAATCTAAGATATGACATAAGTTTAGTTGGCTAAATTATACAAACTTCGTTGTTAGTTCTGAGTTAAAATGAATCCATCCTGCGCACGGTGCGGCAAAGTTGTCTACGCGACTGAAAAAATAAATTGCCTAGATAAGGTAGGCTATCTGGTGTTTTTCTTTAGATTACTTTTTCAGCATTTAGCATTGTGACACAGGCAAGACCTGTTATTCATCTAAATGCTGGCGTTTCAGTTTTGTCAGCTTACCATCTAATTTGTTCTCATTTTTCTCTTTAACAATTATTTCTCAGTAATCTGTATATTTTTTGTAGTATTGGCACAGAGGGTGTTTCCACTGCGAAGTATGCAGAATGCCTCTCAACATGAATAACTATAAAGGCTATGAGAAGAAGCCCTACTGCAATTCGTACGTATAATGACGTGGGGAGATCTTTATTTTTATTTTACTCAGTAGATTATTTAGCTCAGACATTTCGGTAAACGTGATGTCAATCTTCTTTCTCCCTCACTAGACACTACCCAAAACAAACATTCACCATCGTGGCAGACACCCCAGAAAATCTGCGTCTGAGACAACAGAGCGAGCTCCAGAGCCAGGTGAGCCTCCTGACCTCTTACATTATGGGCTGTTGCAGTACCGTCCACTTCTCTAATCATCACACAAATATTGTTGGACAGATCGATTTATGAGTTTATCTGATCAAATTATTAAAAGGCAGCAACGATATTGTAATTTTTCTTCAATCATGTTATGAGAATGTTTACTAGTAAGCTGTGTGACAGGGCGTGACACTTTAAGTTCAGCAGGAGGTGAACCCGGCAGCTGCCATCACTGCAGTGTGCCCCAAGATTCCCACTGGTTTGTCCACCTAACAGCCAGGACAGCAATACCAGGTCTATGCTGTAGGGGTCTCACTTTATGTTCAAGTAGAGTGGACTCAATTCAGCATCTACTCTGTTATCAGATTTGTGTGATTCATTGTCACCCTCTGCAG
>JASCQX010000123.1:3339087-3377220 GCA_030264415.1 Sardinella fimbriata
ACACACACACACACACACACACACACACACACACACACACACACACACACACACACACACACACGTATGTTTTCTTGTGTGAGTATGTTTGTGTCCATCTGTGGTTGTGGTTATTGTTAATTCTGTTGTTTTTGACACTGTTTACCCTTGCAGACCTGGCCATTACGATTTTAGCCTCAATTGTTCTAATCAGTAGGCCAAGACGTGTTAAATGTTTTGAGTCAAAACCAGAAAACTCAAATACAGCACTTACCGCATCTACACTCGTCTCATACATTTGTGTGTATGAGTAAAAGTATATTCATATAGTATAAGCAAAGTATAGGCAAGGAAATACATTGATTATGTTATTTCTGTTCCGTACAGTAGGCCTATGTCTTCAAGGTTTCCCACATACGTGTGGCTGCTATATATAGTTTTGAATGAATCATCATACCATTTTGGCAGCTGAAGCTTTATGTCTTTGTCAGTGAAATGAGGAAGAAATCGGCATGGTACGAAGGTTGATCATTGTAATGTAGGCTATCGTAGCATGGGTAATATGCTCAGTATTTAAATTTACTTCCTCCCTTTTCTCGACCACCATTTTGCTTTATTCTTGAATTTTTGTTGCCCATCATTTGCTGAACTGGAGATGGAAAATTTTCTAAACGTGTTACGATACTTGTACACTTTGTATCAAAGCTGAACGCCCAATTAAAAACAAAGAAAGAATAGTTTTCACATTTTGTATAGTCAAAATAGAACTTAATATTCTTCTACCCTTACATGGCTGATGCAAGCAAAACTAGCTTTGATTTCAAATTGAATTTCAAATGTGATGTTGTGTAAGTGAAAAGACAAAGTTAATGGAGCATGTTCTTTATTGTCTTCATGTTCAGGCCACTGCAAAGGGACCACAGCCCAGCACTCAGAGCTTTAACATTGCCTTTGGCCGGAGACGAATTCACAAGCTGTGTCCTGAGGTACAATATTACCGATGTTTACTAATGCTGGATGGTGCACTGCATGCAGTGACGTGGTGGAAGACATGATATGATGAATTTTTGTAATTTTATTAATAAAAGTGGTTTTAAAGTATCTTTTAATATTTTATTTTCAGTCATATAAATCAGTTGTAAATGAAAATTAATACTGTGCCTTAAAATTAGTGGCTATTTGTAATACTCTGTTGGCCGGCTCCTAATTGGGGCTGTTTAGTGTGGTTTACAGCGGCCTGCCAAAAGCCATCAAAAGAAGGTTAAATCACCACTGATTTGCTCTTTAATTAGTAAAAATACATGTTTGGACCATGATTACATATTGCACTATTAGTATATTCATTTCATAGTGTTTGAAATGGCCTACATTTTTTTGTCAATGCAAGTCGTATTTTCTTTGCTTAATTCCTCTTCTACGGTAGTTTCATTGCATTCATTGCATTGCTGATGGACTAAGCACACAATAATGATGAGTATTTCAAGAAAAAAACAAAACAGTGTGGACATAAAACAATAATTTATTAGATTATTTCATTCATCTGTAATTTTGTTACGTCAATCCTTTATGAAAACAAAACTCTCAAAAAAAGGAATTAAAAAAAAATGTTTTAATATGAATATTTAAACTTAAAAGCCACAATGCATATAACTTTACTGCATTGACAGATTGGCAGGCTTTGGCCTAAATTCTTGTTCCTGGGCTCCTATTGAAAACTTTGTGATCTTGCTGCTTATTACACTTACATTAGGTGTTGTTCTCTGATTGGAGATAACAAAGAAGGAAATTTAATCTCATTCCTTTTTGTCAAGTTTCCAAAACTGTTTTAATATAATATCAGTGCTTTCGTATACACATGACCACTCATATTTTTCTCTTAGTGGTGTCTGTTGCAAACCCATGACCATAAACGCCTCCCCAAAAAATGCTGAACAAGTCTACGTAAACTGAGCATGGAGAAGCCATTGAGCTCTCCCATGCCTGTCCTTGTTTGTCTTTGAACATGGCTCCCAGTTCTGCATGAGGCTCGACATCCGAGCCTTCTCACAAGGCTCTTAAGCTGCAGAAGTGCGCGTGCGCTGAGCTGGGACCACATCCTAGTTCTGCAGGGCGAGGGAGTTTTACCGGGCGGGGACGCCATGATGCTCTTGCCCTCAACGGTGGATGAGGGTGTCAGACAAATCACTGAAGGAGAACAGGGCGGCCTCTCCCCTCTCCAAACTTTTGTCAAATGCCGATCAGCTTGTTGAGCTCTACATGCAGCTGATATAGTTTATATCACAAAGATCCTCTAATGAATGTTTTTAAAACCATTGTGCCAACAGGGGCGCGGTGTGCCATTAGAGATCGGTACACTCTAAGGTGATGTACACATTTGAAGTAGCTTCAAAAGTATACAGTTCAATTTTGACTGAGCACAGAAGAAATTACAAATAAGCTCGAAGCTACCAGCAAGGTGATGAAATTCAAATAAGCAGTGAAAATATACTGAACAGTATTTTGTGATCTGACGAAGCCCCCCTCCCTTTCTCATGAAATGTCGTGGGCCATGTAATCTACTGCTATCCAATATGCACCAGCTCTACTAACCAATCAGGGAACATCCAGTGAGACCGACAAGCCAGTCTGCCAGTTATTTTTCACACACTAGACTGAGGGGGAAGGAGGGGGTGGGGCAAGGGTGGATTCATGTTGTGGTCAAGTCTACTCAACAGGAAGGAGTGGGCAAGAACTTGTATTGCATATAGTATTTTACTCAATAGTGCTTGATCAATGTTATCCTTATTTCCTTAAAAAGTGCTGTTCCTTTTTCTAATCTAATTTCCTTTTTTATAAGTGTGTTACAGGTATTAAATCGGCAGGTAAAAGTTTTGACAGTTATATACGTGTGACCATGTGTATATATGTACTTGATGGGTCTTTTTTTTTCACAGAGCTTCTAGGGCAAGTTTTTTTTTTTTTTTTTTTTTTTCCTTCCTCTCTTAAACGGTTTTGTGTACTTGCTGTGTGTGTGATGCCTCTGAACCTGTCGATGAAAACCCCCATCAATAGGCCATACAAAGAGTCATGTTTTCATAATATTGATATAGAGGTGGGGTCTAAAGGGGCTCGACAGTAAGTATTAACACGATCTTTCACCTGCAGCTGTTTCCACGACGGCAACAGCAGTGTGATTCCTCTCTCTCAAACTTTACTGACTGTGTTTGTGAGCTAACTTGAAGAATGTTCTTAGTGCACCAAACCGGCCCTGCTCGCCCATGTGTGTAGACATAGTCGACAGATCAAGGGTTGCCACGGTGTCAATGGGAAGACCTCAAAGTGATGAGCCAAACAGGGGGCCTCCACATACTCATTTCCCATCCATTTTAGGTGTGTCAGCTAGGCTACATGTTTATGAATCGACTACCTAGGGCCTCTGCTTTCCCTCAGCAAAAAAAAGAGCTTGCAGTCACATTATTTGTGAACTGGATGACAACCCATTTTTTTTTTCCTTTTTCCGAAAGAAAACTAAACTTGATCTCAATGAAACAGGAGGCCCTCTTCTCTCATTGAGAAATGTGATGGAAAAGTGGATCCCATCCCCTTACTCTGCAAAGTTCAGCCACTGAGATGTAGCATTAACTTGTATTTTAACAAGATTAAAATATATTTGTCCTGGAGATTAGCATACTTAAGTCCCCCTTTGCCTTTTCGGCAGTGGCAGTGTGCTTTGATCTGTGTTGCGTGGCAAGAGCCTGGCTTTGGCTTGGCCATCCGAGTGCCAAGTGTGAAATTGGCCTGATGTCATCTCCATTCTTCACCTTCTCCATCTTTCACCGGCTTAATTATATTTCCGCCACAAAGCCCTAGCACTTAATTGCATATTCAAGTTTGATAGGAAGCATTTAGAAACTATGGATAAATAACTCAGTGGGGGAGGGGACAGGAGGGGTCTTTTGTATGACAAGCATACAAGAACCATCAGTTGGCCTACTTGATATTTTTTTTTTCAGCGTGACTGGCCTTTTGGCCTATTGTTTTGCTAAAGTTAAATGGGGGGTTGGACTTGTGAAGCAACAACAGGTGTTTTTTTTTTTTTTTTTTTACTTGCACATTTTAAGACATCTTTGCTAAATGTTCTTACAGTGGACCCAAGTTCAGGGCACTGTAGCAAATTTGAGCGTTCTCAAGTTTCCCGTCTGATATGTACAACGTCTGCTTTGGCATATGCAATCATTATTAGAATTTATGTAAGTTACTTTACATTCTATTTTAAATTGCCTATATGCTTCCCTCACTTCTACCACCCATTTCCCTCCTGCAAACCAACTTTCCTTTGGCTCATATGTTGACAGTAACAACTTTTAGGCTTTTAGACTTGCTGGTAGTTTGTCCCCATGCATCACCGATTTCTGTCCAGTGCCATTTTTGCTGTGGGGCGAAAGGCTCGCCAAAGCAATGCGACTATGGATGAGACCCAGTCTTTTTCGGAGGTGTGCAAAGAGAGGACTGAAGGAAGCAAAGCACCTGCAGCTGTCACAAGGCTTTGACCTTCAACGGGGTCTCCTGGCCACAGACTCCATTCAGGAGCCACGCTGCGCGTCTGAGCGGCACCGGCCTTTCTCTTCCCCGTGTGGCTCATCAAGTCAGTGACCGTTGGGCGTTACTTCCACATACAAGCTGAGCCAGAATAGAAATGCAGATGAGCCCCTCTGGCATTGAAGAGTAGGTCAATGCTGGCGATGGTCTTCAGATAGCGTGGCTTTTGTGAGGTGGGATCTTTTCAGTTACTTAAAAAAAGGTACATGCCTTCAGGTAACACATTTTTGTTTCGCTTTTGTGAGACTATAGTCTTGATCACTGTCTGATTTTCGTATTCACACTGCGCTCTGATGTCTCTTGAAAAAGTTGATAAACTTTACTAATGTGGTTTAATTTCTCGCTGATGTTTGTCATGATCTAAGACCTGTTTTTCTTTTCACATCAACTTGGCGAGAGGAAGTGAATTTGGCTAACATGCGTCTTGAACCATAGAGTTTCTGGGTAGCTCCAAATACATTCTGATTAGCGCTTTCATTTTTTGAAGAGAGTATCTGACTGCCACCATTTAAGATGCAGGCCTGGGGGCGATTACAATACTCATTTTCGAACATATAAACACAGTCTAGGGGTACTGCCAGTTAGTGTCGAGTTTTGCGCCTGCTGCAGCAAAATGAAATGTCTGGTCTTTTATTTTGTAAAGTTTGCGCAGGGCAGGCTATTATGTTAAGCTTGAGGCCTAACTTCGAGGTTTTGGTTGGGATGTTAAAACTATAGACGTTAGGCCTACATTTTGTTCTGGCATAATCTTGCATAAATCAACCTTAAGGTATTCAACTTTGGCCTGTTTTGAGAGCATGTATAATCTTATTTAAAAAGTTTCAATTTGCAAAATGGTATTGTGATTAAAGGTGTTCCGTGAACATAGGGCATATGACCACAGTTTAACAGTACACTCTACTGGGGTTTTAAGAGGTAGACTTATTGCAGATTTGAAGGCAAACTGTTTTGGCCCTTTACCAGCAAATGGGGAAAAACAAAATACAGAACATCAAATCAGTCATGGTTTTGAATCAAGTTTTATTTACTCGTTTTTGAGTTCTCAGGCTGCAATTATACACAAAATCACGATAGAAAATTATGTACAGTTGCTTCCTCAAAGAGAACCACTTGAAACAATAATAATAAAAAACATCATCCATTAAAATGGTTTGCTTCTCTTTTGTACACATTATATCGTATGAACTGAAGGCAAGTGCCTGTTTTTGATAAAAAGAGTGGGATTTTTATATTTATTTTATACCACAGTTCTTATAGGAAAGTTCATTGTTGAACTTAAGGCAAGTGTATTCGTTTGGTGAGTCTCAATTCATACACACTTTTAAAATGTTCAGTTTGCACTGCATACCATGAGCATCGCATCAACACTGATTCTATCTTCAACTCAATACCACACTCTTTACTTCCTTGTTATGTAAATTATGACTTGCAGCTTTCATGCAAAGGCCTCAAATTGTTCATCAATAAAAGAAGTTATTGCAAGATAAATAAGCAATGTAAACACATCCGTTTCTTCATACATCTGAGCGTCAGTACATTTTTTTTCATGGCGGTATTTCAAACAAATGACAGCACTGTGAACTACTGGCAATAAACTGAATCAATAGTTTAAATGTATCGACAAAAAGTGTCTGCATATAAAATTGTAATATGTGTTTTGTGTCCTTATTTTTGTTTCTGATGCGTCCAGGTCTAAAGTCAGACAGCTTAGAGAGAGGATTTGTCTGTGAAGTCACTGCATTTCGGCACATAAAGAATTAAAACCTGTTTTTAAAAAGAGATGTTAAAATATTGCTTTCTCATAAAACTATATTATATATAATAAAAGCCTCCACTGGTAGCGTTAAAATGATATTTTTCTCTAATAGAACTCTACACCAGATGTGCGTCAAGTTACATACAGGTCATAAATATGTTTTACCAGAACTTTATTAGTTTATGCATTCAATGCCTTCAGAGTTATGAAGTTGTGTCGGTTCCATAACATAACCTAGACTACTGCATGACATCTCCTTCACCTCTGACCCATAAATAGCCTACTGTGGTCTGTACAATAATGTTGTCAGGTTTGCAGGAAAATTAATATCAATGCCACATAAATATACCAGCTCTTGATAGACGTGACATTCAAACATAATAATAAAAACAAAACCATAAACAAACATTGAAATAAAATAACATCAACAAAGCCGTCTACCATGTAAATCACAGTTGCCTGAATGCAGCAGAAAAAATCTTTGGACTTCAGCATGAATTTCATAGTTACTGTATGTCTCAACATCAAGTGCCAATCAAAAGCGCTTGTTCAAAAACCTTCAGAAAATTATACAGGAATATTAATATTTGCAAAAGTTTTTTGTTTATTTTGTAACAGCATACTTGTAAATTATAAGCTATATACACATTATATTGCAGAGTAGGTAGCCTACTCCATTTCAAACTTATAAACGCTGGTATTTTTTGTACACTGGCCCTTTAAATTATTGCATTGAATTATTTTTTTTCTGGCGTTAATCACTGTCTGATTTGTCATCTTTTACTGTTGTGGCATGATTGTAGAGTCCCTGGGCCATCAGCTGCATTGCTAGAGAATTCTTGTTGCCGGTGGCTTTCTTTATTTTGGCCCTCTTGTTCTGAAACCATATTTTGATCTGAGACTCGTTAAGACCGAGTTCTTGCGCCAGACTCTGCCGTCGCTGCTCTGTAAGATACCGGTTAGTCTGAAACTCGGTCTTCAGTCTCTGAAGTTGCTCGGCTGTAAAGGCAGTTCTAGGACGTTTGTCTTCTTTACTTGGAGTTTTTTTCTTTGGTTTGCGAGATCTTGGTCCTGTAGTTTCGAAAGACACAGGGAAAACAATTAGTGACTGAACATGCAGATGCCAAGCAATAAGCTTAACTTATAAGTATGGTGCCCTCCACAATGACAAATCCCTCACATTATCTAAACAAAAACAAAAAGCCCTCACGATTTTGACACTATTTGCTCAAGCCTAGCTTTGGCTACTTTTGGGCACGTCTGCATGGTACAGGGAGCCACACAGCAGTTAATTATGTGAGTTGAATAAATAAGTAGCCTAGTCCATAGCCTAGCCTATCTCATTGCCGGAGTTTTGGACTAGAGTAGGTGGGTGCTTGGGGGTGGGGTGATGACTGAAGCAAAAAAAAAAAAAAGGGGGGGGGGCGGCTCTCCTTTCACTTACTGTTTCCATAGGAACCAAATTTGTGTGCTGGAGTTGTTCATAAAGTTGTTATAAATATCTTTAAGCTAAAGCAGCACCTGCTTATTTTAGCCTACTGTTTCCACCATTTGAATCGATTACAATCGAGGTTTCATTGAAGAGACCGATTCTGTCGCTTGTCTATTTTATTGTAAAATATAGTCTCGATTCAGTTTACAAATACATAGGCTATTTTGTAAAGAAAAGTCTTGTTCCATAAAATACTCCTCTGTTTTAGGCTATAAGGCAATCCATAGCATGTTCTTGGCCAGGTTAGACCTATAGACATTAATGTGTTATAACAAGCTAGTATGGCTTGGCCACAGTTAGGCACAAAGGACGCATCAAAGATAATTGAATAAGCATTCATTTACTTAACACACATCTGCTGAAGGCTACATTAGACGGCATAGCTTATATTGCACTATATTGCGCTATTGAGCGCAATTCTCGAGGTTTTCTTGGTATATCGGGACATTCATTTAAATGATAAATAAATAGCCCATGAGTGATTTCTTCATTAAAAAGATAGTTCCATACTTTTTGCATGGGTTACCACGACAAAATAGGATAGGTTTACTCTTATTAGCGGTTCTAGAAACAGTTGTTTCATTCACCCAATGATTTTTTCGGTTTGTGTTCAAAGCTGTTGCCTAATTTTGGTTTTACGCTTGGGCCTACTAACAAGCTAAAAGGCTGTAACCTATTCGATATTTCGTGGGCATTCCAAACCAAATTAGTTTAAATTCTTAAGTCTACAGTGATTATTCATTATTCATTATTTTGTAGTATGTTGCGCCACTTTTGGAGACGAGCAATACTTAAGAAAATGTAGGCTAGGGAATGCATTCCCTTATTTGTCCAAAACAGTTCTCACTCATGGATTCAAATCTATTGTCAAAAATATGCAAATTTCATTAACAAAGACGAGGATTGAACAATGGAGTAAATTCAAGTTTTTACCGTGGTACGAAATTATTACATGCATTATTTGCTATCAAAGTTAGTTAACCCTCTTATGCCTGGATTTGAACAATCGACTAACTTATTTATTTAATAAATTCCAGTCCTCATCGAGCTATACCATAGTGTAGCCTATGCCCTCTGCTAACTGAATTAGCTGGTTGGGATTTGAATAAAAAATGGGCTACTGGAATAATTTTCAATTTTTAATTCGTCTCCCCCTCTCAAAGACAAGATTAGCAATATGTATTCTATATTTATTTGTAGGCCTATAATATTATACTTATTGCATAGCCTACAACTGCATGTGGCCTATAACATCTTAGCCTCGTGTAGGCTAAGTAAAAAAAAAGAAATAGGAATGCCATCCGATATTGGAAACATATTTATGTAATTATCTCCTTCTTGAAAAATGTGCCTGGGCTATAGGCCTATTCCTGTTTAGAGTTGATATTTTTCCTGACGCCATTCTATGAAGTTTACTGGGCTAGCTTATGTGTCCCCAATCAACAAAATTATCAACAAAAGGAAAATCCGGCTATCATGTTAAGCATACCAAGCACCTTACTAAATGTTGCTTGAACAACAAAATAAACGAAATATACTAAACAAATGGGCATATTGTTGGCGGGCGTAGTCATGGTCAAAGTGAACTAATTATTATTCCATGCAATGGGGTTTCCGGAGATCCCTGCATCCATTCAAGGACCACTTTTTTCCTTACAGCCATTCAGTTGAAACTATCTGAGAAATCACCAGTCAGACTGATACTTCGGTGTAACGTCAAGACAAGATGTAACTAATACTGAAGAGGATTTTTCAAAGATAAAAAGTTTGCGCTCACCTGATGATGGCCGATCCGAATATCTGGTACAATACACCCAGGCTGGCCAAAGCATAGACTGTGAGGGGGAGTTGTTGGTTTGTGAACTATCCGAATCTGAGCTTAGGCACTGATCCCCACTCTCTTCTCGGGGCTTCAGAGGCGCTTCTTCAGAAATGCTTGCTTTCTTTGCTCCATTAATGGAGCTAGGGCTCGAAGTTCCTTCTTCTGCTACAGTCCCCTCCACCTGACCCAATCTGAAAGCCGAGGAGTGATTTTCTCGTCCTCTGCGAATACCTGATTCGCGGTTCAAGGTCCCCTCTTTCCTGCGTCCAAAGTCAGGTCGTAGAATATTGTCGATGAAAAAGTTGGTAATTCGATGTGGGAGGAGGTTAGCCGGTGCTTGTAATAGAGGAAGAATGGCTCTGTTGGATTCATCACCGGAGTCCTGGCGCTCTGCATCTCTGTTGCTATGATCATTTTCTTCCATTCTGAAATTCTCTCCCAGCACTCGATCTTTAACCCCTTTCTCGCTCTCCCACATACAGCTATTCGAATTCCAGTTTTAAAAATAACTTATATTTTCCTTGTTGTTGTTATTTATAATTAAAAAATAAATAAAAGTAACACGCAAAATCCCCTCACCGAAGACGATTTTCTTTAAATGCCTCAGAGCCGCCTTTGGTCGAGATCACAAAGAAAAAACATAGTTTTACTATTTAAATCCAGAGCAGGCTATTCTTTTCATCTCGTTTGTAATACTTGGTTTTCCCTGCAAAAAGCAAGGTTTTCACCATTTAGATCTGGGCGAATAACGATGGTTCGTATGCTGCCTAAACTACGCGTAAATAAAGAGGCGCGACTGGTTCTGAAATACTTTCACTATGGATTTTTGTTCTTATTTTTAATACGCGTACCCCAGAGTGACGTTGCAGTCCGGTATCCAAGACACGTGCCTTGAACCAATAGAGTAACAAGAATCGAACCACATGATCTAGTGACTCTCGGATAAATGACAGCACCCAACCTCGCCTTAATTTCCCTCTTTAAAGCTATAGTACAAGGTATAGTCAGATATAATTTGCCCACATGAATTGGACATATAGTGTTAATCGGAGTCTATTCGTCATATGCACATTCTCATTATTGGGTGCCACTAAAAGCGAGTTTTCTAATTCATTCATTCGGACTTCCAATGAACAGTTGTGGTGAAAATGTCCAATCACATGGAGGGGGAGGCGTGCGTAATGAGGATGGGCGCTCGGTGTTTACTTGGCGTAGCCTACGGTAATACTTAAATGGTCAGAAAGTTGGCTTAGCCGTTTGATTCGAAAGTGAATAAATATGGTGCAGGGCTCTAGTCGATGTAAACGACCGATGTAACCAATTCATAATTGCAAAATATGTTTCTTTGGCGCAAAGTAGCAATTAACCTAAATTTCACTGGAAGACATCAACTCTCAAGTTGCTTTGACGCCACTTGTGAAGCTGCTGGCAAACCCGGAGTCGATACTTGTGCTGTGTCAGCACGTCTTCAGCGTTTAACCAGCGTTTACGCCGAAAAAAAACGCACCTGCATACTGTCTAGAGGGCGCATAGAGGCGCACAGAAGAACTACTAATGTGATTGGACATTTTCACTACAACTGTTTCGAACAAACTGGGAATGCACAAACAGCCAGTAAAAAAAGAAACATGCTAAACGTAATGGTGTAACCAAAAGATAAAACTATATTCAAAGGATGCGTTTGAAGCCATACTAGCAGCGATCTCAGACCCAATATAGCCTAACCTTTATTGTGGTGTACTGTAGGCCTATGCCTGCACAAATTACTGTTGCTGAAACGACAAACTACCTTTAGAGTGGCACCTACAAAGCAACGCAATATTCATTTTGTGGGAATACGTCTAGCCTATTAACTTGTTTGTATGCAAACCCACATTGCGGACACTGTTCAATACACTTTCAAACAGCTGGTCGATAGATAGACAGATAGATGGACAGATAGATAGACAGATAGATAGATAGATAGATAGATAGATAGATAGATAGGTGGATGGATAGATAGTTGGATAGATAGATGAGGGATTGGAGATGTGCATCTCGGCCTAACTTTGCTGAATAATATTGCGCACACGTAGATCTCAGGTGCTCTCGCATGTCATGTATGCTCGAATCCAAGATTTGTTTTTGCCTGGCCTATTGACCTTGTTCAGTCCGTGCAATTATTTTATATTAACTTTGTCCAGACAAGGAAAGTCAAATTACAAAAAAAATGCCTTATTGCCTTATTTTTAAGCATAACTCGAAGTTTTACTCTAAATAATGGAAGAGATCAAGGACCAGCATTAATATAATTCTTGAACTCGAATGATTAGAAACTATACTGTAGACAAAAATATAGAGCATGAAAGTCAAGGTGTTGGAAATTTTGGGCTTTAATTACACATGCACGTGAATATTGTCAATAATGCCTTAAAGGCAAACATTTCACATTAAACAAACCTAAGAATTTATTTAATTTGCAGAAACCTTTTGCGCCACTGATGGACTGAGTAAGCAGGGTAGGCTACAACTGGGCCATGACATGGTGAGACTTTTGAAATGCCAAAGGGGCTAACAGAGGATAATGACCCGCTGTTAGGCTAACTTCAAATGCTGTTCAGTTGAATTCTGCAGATCACCGTTCATTCACAGCGTAGCCTATCCACAGACCCGGTTGAATCTGTTCTGCCCGTGAGTGACAACCGCAACAGTAACAAACCTATGGAGTTAAAATAGCCTACACACTTTTGTCAATCATTGTTGGTTAGTCGCCTCCGACAAAAACTGCATTGGTTTCGACTATGGACACGTAAAAAAAATGGAAATGAACTGTATTTTTCAAATGTCTTTGGCTAGCCTACTTTGTAAGTCTTGGGGACTTAACAGTCTGATGAGGTTACATTTACATTAGGCTACATTCCGACTATTTCTGTTTTTCATGTTTAGACCATCTGAACCAAGGCGACATAACGCAACGTGACACGCACAGCAACACTTTTGCAGTTAATTTCAAACAATATTATGTTAAACTGTGCTCCTTTGGTTGAAGAGAAAACTTCTCCGCACGTTCATTCAGATCATGAAAATGCGCTGGCTGCCAATGCAAGGAATTATTATTACGCCTCTTTTGCAAGTGAACAATTGTGCAAAGTTTAACAACTAGCACATTCCGTTTGTTGTTTCTCAACTATTATTTTCCATTATACAAACCATATTTGTGTGACATACTGACAATACTGCATTATGATTTACAATTATCCTTTTCCAAACAGGTTGATATTCAATGATGCATTGTTAGTTATTCGTGTAAGTGAGAAACCTCAGGTGCTGAAAGTCAAAACACTGTTAATTGACAGAAATTCTAGACGTCTCACGACCTAGCAATAGAGGAAATTGATACTTTGACAAAATATCTTGAGGTTGGACAGATTCCTAAGGATTAACACCTTCGAGACATTTCACACCTTAAATGACTCCAAAAAATGAACTGTGCTCTGATCTTTAATAGCTAAATGTTTGGCTAACACTTAGTACACTTTTCTAAAACATTCTGAAATGTCCCCTGTGGTTTATGTTGGATACAACAACTCCTGCCATGGACACCTGGAAAATAAAAGGATAGGCTATGATACCACCCTTCTTGACCAAAATCACATTAAACCGATTTCACACAATCTCTAATAGTTTCTCAGTAGCCTATACAGCTTCTTAAGAATAAGTGGTAAAAGGTGGATGTGTTTTTCCGTTTACAAACTGAAATATTGTTTTGCAATACTCCACTAAATTTACGGTTGTGCATAAAATGGGAGTGTCTGCCAAGACTTGTGGGGTTCCTAATGTTGAGTGACAGGAACTGCAGAGTTTTGCTCTTAGCCTACATGTTGGCGAGAGCGTTCCTGCTTCTTTTAACGTGAGGCATAAAAGTTTGTTTAATGGATAGACGCATCCATTACCACACAGTTTTTGTTTTTGCTCTGCCTCCACCAGCTGAAAGCCTTGTGAGCTGTGGCAAAGAAGGATTTTGTGAATGAACGCCCGGGCTTTTGCCAGCTCACAGATCATAGGACGCAGATCAGCACACAGATGCTCTCCTTTCAATGGCTATGATATCGAGGCTAGAACAATGGCGGGGTCATGCGGGATCTCCCAGCTTCCTGTCGGCCTTTGAAAAAACAAACCGAGGGAATAAAAACACCGTATAGGGGGACCCTAAGGATCAGCAGAAAGGTTACAGACCACTTCCTATTTCGGTCAGGGAGCTTAATCTGTGAGGCTGGCTGGCCATGATATTATGCGCTGTTTTTTTTCCTTAATAACTAACCCTGAATTTTACTTGGCAATGAGCAACATGAGTTGTTAGTGGGACGCTTATGTTCTTGCACTTGATTCACACGTAATATGGATAATGCAAAGACTTATAGTGTAAATAAGTGAGACTGGGAATTAAGATTGATAAGTAGGTATCTATTACAGCCTATAATGTATGATGTGAATTATAGCCTATAAATGATAGGGCATATAGATCTACACCATATAGACATAGGCAACAAAATCAATGTGAATTTAGGCTATATCACATCAAAAGATCTGCTTTTTATTCTTAGGGAATCGGTGACTTGGTTTATAGTAAATGAATCTAATTAGGCTATAGCTTGTAAAACTCTGGCAAAACTGGCAAAAGAGACATTCATTTGGCTTCATTGTAGGCTAGCCTACTTGCCCATTTTGGTGGGTGTCTACCAGCAAACTAAACGTACTTTTGTTTCTGGGATTTAATTACGTGTTAATCCGTCTGATCTGTCTGGCGTGTCCTGATAAATCCAACGAGAAAGGCCTGGGTCGGAAATGCGCTTTGCTTGTTTCTCTTCAGTTCCTATAGACTACTGTTCTCTTGATTCTCTGCTGAAAAGTTAACGTTCTTACTGGAAAGAATTGCTGCCCCTTTTCTTGAGTAGCCTATCTGCTTTCCTGAAAAGGTTTATTCTCAAGTTTCTGCAGGGAATTTGTCCACCGCTTTATAAATACATTGACGCTACAGGCGTTTCTGTCAGCTGAGGCAAACATAAATGCATTTTATCAGAAAAAAACATAAAACAAATTAGACCTAATCTTAGCCTACTCCTAAATGTTTACACTTTTTGCATTTGCTGCATCACATGCGAAAACATGCAATGTTGCGTGTTAGCACAGGCCTACTGTACGTCTATAGCCTATGCCTTTATGCAAGCAGTCCTGCTTACTTGATTATAATGATAATTATACGAGCAGTAGCCAAGTCTCTCCACTTCACATAATCTATGATCTCAGTTGGCCTATTTGCACTGGACACTTCCTTACTACAGTATTTGGAATGTATTTTCTCCTGATCAGTTGCTAAATATCAGTAGCCTAATTTCTAGCCAAGGTTGAATGATAATGGCTACCTCTTTCTAGTCCTTATCACCTTGAACTGGAAGTAAAACACATAGGCCTGTGGTCCTTCTTAATGAACAATGCAGCAAGACACTTAACATAGGCCACAAGATCAACAGAATTCAATTGGCCTCTTTCCATGGATAGTTATTTGAAGGGGTTATTTTTTCTACACTTGGAGAGATGGAGAGAAGAGAAGAGACACAGTAGCCAGTTTAAACTCACATTAGTAAAATGGCAATTCACAACGTCCAAAACTTAGCTGAATATCATACGCAGAGGCCGACATATTGATGCTGTTTATGGAAATATGATGTGGATTAACATTTCATTTCATTTCCGGAACAATTTCCTTAATTATTTTCCACTGGTGACTCGCATCAAATGCTTAATTTTATTGAGGATGTGCAAGTGCCAGCCTGTCAATCAAACGAAAGACAACGTGCTGGCCTTACTAATTGTCCACTGACCGTAGATGAAGAGGTTGGCTCTCTACATGGTAAGATTTAACATAGGCCTACTGACTGTTTTTGTAAACACCTATTCTTGTACAAATGCCTCACCCCTGTAGTATAGCCTAGCAGAGGGTGCGCCAAAAAGTTCACATGTCCAGATCAGAGGGGCAAGGCGCAAAAACAGCAAGCAAAAAGTGCTAATGTCTGAACAGTCGTTATAGAATGAGCATTTATTTAGCAGCAATAGCCTACTGCCGTAATTATGTAACCTTCAGGACAAAAGGTGCTATGGAAGTCATGGATTGCTTTACCATGACGCAGGCTATAATAACCTATGGCATAAGACATGTTTGGGTATATCCCAATGAAATAATGAGAACAACTTTAAAGTGCTAGTAAAGAAGGCTATTCTAGTTTTTACGCAAGTTAGGTGGGCCTCCCACCGACGGAATTGTCCCAGAAAACTTCTTTTCCTAACTTGTGAAAGTCTCATTGTTCATGCGCGCTGCTTTGCCTGTGAGAAAGCGGCTTGAATAAAATCGATCCTTTCCGTTTGTGTTTTTTAATAAGCCTAGTCGAACTTTGCTATTGTGATTCGGTGGTCAGGCATAACCGGTAGGCGCACAATAGTTGTAACGCTTGGTGATCACCAAAAATAGCTAAGCCATCAGTCTGTCAAACGTGCCCCATTCATGTATATTTCCATTCTTTACCGTTCAAGTTTAAAGTCGTCAAAATGTGACATGGCTTATATCAGGGTCCAATCCCGCTTATAGGCTACAAATGCAACACACGTTCATCAATAATTTTGATCTTTGAACTTTGGATCTGCACCTATTATTTCTACTCGTGGTGATTATTGATTTCCGAGAGGAATTTCCAGCAACTCCTGAAAGGTTTTCCTTGAAACTTTTAACACGATCTTAAGCTCAATAGGCAAATGTGCCACCATGGTTCTTGAGGAAGGTTGCACTGGACCGAAACGCCCCCTCCCTCTGAGAAAAGTTACCCCCATGGAATCGCTTTTTAGCGGATTTAAGCAAGTATGATGGCAGGCCAGAATCAGAATGCTGATAATATTGTTGGGAAGACGCGCGCACAAGAGGAGTGAGACAGGCAGTGTTCACATCATAGGTGGCTGCAACAGACAAATCAGAAGATTAATAACAATGGGCGACCGGCTGGCAAAGGTAAGACGCAACGCACACCTCAGCTTTAGGTCCTTTCGGGCCACTCTTCTGGTTTGTGGCTTCAGAAAAGAACTTGAGTTGTTGTGACACATGGGAGGCTGTTCACGTAAATGTAAGATTGATTAGACTGTAGGCCTCTAGTTAAAAAAAAAAAGAGCCATGTCATGTTCTCAGATTGTGGAAATGCCATCAAACAACATCAATTTCATGTTATGTAACCTGCGTTATATAGAGAAATGGATCAGATCCACAAGGAAATTCATAACTATTTTATTATTGTGTCCTGTCATTGAGGTGTGTTTTTAAAGTGACCACTTTCAGGTTACCTACAGATCAGCACCACGTCCCATTGGGTAGGCTACCACTTCAGCGTTGCTGTCAACTCACAATGATCAAGACTGAATATGTAGGCTACCAATTGCTGTATATAAAGACATATCAAGACCTATGGATTCAAACTTTTTTTTGCCAAGGTGACATCAAATGCTTACGGCTACCTGTAATTGCAGGTGCTTACAGCGTAACAGAGGATGTACAAGGATGTTGGATAGAAAACATTTTTGACTACTAGGCCATTGATATCGACAGGTGGGAGTGTACTCTTTACATTACAGTTGTAGTTAACCTTTAGGGAACTGATGACTTCACATGAGTCCTTGCGCTTGAGCCTCGGTATCATGGTTACAGAGGTGTCCAACCCCCTAACTGGGCATATAGGTCTGGAATTCACCAACAGCTAATCCTATCGCGCTGTCCGAGGTCTTTGTAGAAAACCCAGCTGCTCAAATGGAAAGACTGCTTTCAACTTAGAATCAACCTTTGGGTCTCATGTTTTTTCTTCAACCTTGAGGGATAAACCCTGTCTGCTGACACGCAGAAAAAAGAGAAGAGAAAGCGTTTGAAAAAGCCACTTGAGCCATGCCTGAAATGGCTGTAGAATATAAAAAGTGTAGGTCAAAAGGCAGACGATGAATAAAAAGTAGAAACAATTCACATAATTTCAACAATCTTTTCAACAACAGGCCTACATATGTACTTCCTTGCCCCAGGACAACAAATATGGCTAAAAAGGTTTTGTTTATTTATCAATAGACCATACTGTTTTGTTAATGATCAAACAAATGTGCTGCTCCACTTGTGAAGTTAAACATGTATAGGTCCATCACGATAAGCAATGTATTATTATGCTACATTTATAGGCCTATCCATGACACCATTGCACGCTCTAAGCATCATGGCCAATACTGCATAAAATATCACTGCTATGCAAAAATGTGTGGATCTGACGCCATGCAACCACAAGGCTAATATCACACACACCAATGATTTCCTCAAAATAGAAGTGATGTGACCAATCTACATATGTTCTGCAAGTTTACTGGAGTTTACTGTGAAATGTTAAGTGTAATTAGAAAATTATTTCGCTCTTTAGTCCAATAAACTAATCACTAAGAACGCTATTCCTACAGAGGTTGAAATAATGATTGAATTATGCATAAAATTAACCAATTGACCAATTAACCCATTAGCCTATGATACTTTCTAAGGGTCAACTACAACGTGTTTTAAGCATAAACTCGTCGTGAACGTGTCTGTTCCCTACTGCGTAATTATCCAAATTACGCACCATGACCTACATGGGCCTACTATCGGCTGCAAAGTGAGCAGAAACTACGAAATGACCCTTTTGTTTCACATTAGCATGTAGACCTATTCAGGGAAGGCAACTCGACGTGTTCAGTATCATAGCCATTTCACTTGAAAATAATCCTTATTTTCATCAGATATCTGCTAAACAGATAAACAACTCTATGTATGCTATAAAAATATAAGGAAAAAGATAAAAAAGCCGAACTATTGACAAGGTGTAAAACTTGATTTTCTTTTGTGATCATGATTCTCAGCATAATTTATATTACATAACAGAAAACACTGAGATTCACATCGAATTTTAAGCAAACTTTAGAGAAGAGAACTTTGGAAAATTAATATGTTGACGCCAACAGTATTTTGATGGCACAAACTGCTATTTGAATTTCATGGGTTTCTTTGACATCCATGGTAACGACAATTTCAATTTCAACAGACCTACTATATCAATTTACAAGTGGTACATTAATGCATGAAATAAAATGAATAAAACCGTTAGATTTTAATTAAAGAAATTATTTCATGATCCACCTGAATCTCGAAACCGCAAAATGCCCGCCACCATGGACAAATAGCTCTGAACTCATATGCATATAGAATACATCTAAACATGGGAAATTCGTTGTTGTCAGAGTGTAAAACGAAATATAGTCTAGGCATTTTCTAACACTGGGTTCAGACTCCAAATGACTTGAAATGCAAAACGAACAGGCGCAGAAAGACAAGAGTGTCTCCAACTTAATAAAGACCCAGCGGACCTGAACGCGCGGTCTTTACAACCCGCTCCTTGTAAGGGAAAGGCGCATAAGCTCCTTACGATCTCCTAAAAAGAGGATTTAACCAGTGGTCCACTGCAAATAAAAATGAATCTTTCCAAAGATAACATACTACTGGATATAGTTGTAATACATACTTTGTAATAAATACTAGTTTGACCATAAGGGCCTAATTTTCAGCCACTCTTCTGAAATTTGTATTGAAACAGGTTAAACCATTGACCTTCGTTTTGTCAACCAATAGGCATGCCATACTGAGAGAACCTATTTTCATTAGATTTTATTGTTTATGTAGATCTAAAGGCTGTGTGGGATTTAATGAATTAAACAGAAGTTCATGGGTGAAAAGCCATTGGCAGTTGGGCTTTCTGAGGAGGACAAGTGAGACCCATTAGATTCATTACAAGTTCTGGGTAGGCTGTCTGAATTCATAGGTAAAACACATCTGATAAAAGCTTGTGTCAGCATGCACCTGTGTTTTAACCTTGACCTATTGTGAAGGATATTTTAAGATCACTCCTCCACATCATTCCTCGGGTTATTCATCAACCAGGAATAGCATTATGCTCAATGCATATCAGGACTGATTGCCCTAATTAAAAGAGTTGCCCCCCTTTTTAATATGGATTCACTGATGAAATATCTTTGTAAGTATACTGTATGTCATCCCAGAGGGCAATTTTAACAGACATATTGTTGAAGTAAATGTGCTGTAGCAGGTCACTTTTTAGTTTTCAATTAACATGGTGTTATTAAAATGTAATGGCCCCGGTGATTCGTTCAGTATATCTTTGGAGACTACCCTTAATTTAATTTTCAGATGGTTGTAGAACCTTAGGTGCTTGTCAGCGTACTGTTTGGGGGCACTGAGTGTGGCCAAGCGTGAGGCGTCATTAGCCTATCTCAGACCCAGTTATGGCAGTATGTCTTCCAATATGTCTTGTCCAAAACATCCGCAGAAACCCATATTGTGAATGGTCTAGGTCGTGACCAGACTTCAGGTTAAGCTGCGAACTAATCACCTTTTGAATGTGTGAACACGCAGCTATACAGCGACATCTACCGGAAACTATAACTAACCCCCTTTCATTTTAGCATCAGACACTTACCGGCAAGAAAGTTGCCTGTTTGTAGTTAGGCCCATGTCACAGCGAAATAGTTATTTGCTAAAATCTTGCCAGTTACCCATAAAGCTTTTACCACCACCTATAACTAAGGTCTCTAAGGTCTTTTTGCCACCTACAAAAAAATGTCAGTTGACCACTGTACAGGACGGCCGGTTGGATGTGGGCCATGTGAACGTCTTCGTTTTAGTCATTTAAAAAATCTACCCAATAGGCATATCCATAGCAAAATTAGCACAAATGCCTAGATAATATATGAAATACGCACATGACACAATGTGGGACATGAGACAGTGTACCCTAGGTCTTTATAACAATGGATTTGGGAACATTTTAAGAAGTAGTTGCATGTGCGTTATTCACCTCTCCACTGCGCCGGCATGCTGAAGACTCATCTCCATGCGCGACGGCTGTCTGTGATACAGCGCACCCTGCTGTGAGCACTGCATCCGTACTGTCGGCCCATGTCTCCTGCTGAGCCTTGCCTGTCTTCGCTCGACTTCATTTTTCTGTAAGGGAGGGGTAAGGGGGAGACCAAATGTAACTTGGACCCCAACCATTTCACTGCTTTTTAGTGGCATGAACACAAACTCAACATTGTTGATGTGGTGTCTCAAATTAATCCACAGTTTATCAGATCAGATAGGCTAAGCGTTGGGAATCCAACGTGGTACCCTAATACAAAATCCCAGTTCCTTCAACTGCTTTCAGAATTGTTTTTAATGAAATATGACAGTTCAGTGGAGTAGCTTAATGCAGACAAATACTATGCTAGCACATTATAGGGTCCCTACAGCCAAATTGTATCACATTACTTCTAAAACATATTGAGAGATGCGTCATTGCCTTACGATGCAGGACAACGAAATGATAACCGTCCATGATGTAAAAGGTGGTGGACCTTCCCAAAGGCAGCAGATTCGGGGCGGGAAATCTGGCTCGCATCCCAGAAATCTCTGAGCGAAAGGTTAACTGTCAGTCCCCTGCCGGGAGGAAATGGGAAGCGCGCTCTCCGGAGGGGGACAGGTTGCCAGATCAGCACGTCTCCTCCAGACAGCCACAGACAGACAGGCAGACGGGCCGTCAGAGTCTCAGTTTGGGGCCTGCCTGCCATCATGGAGGGAGGGAGCGATGGTTGAATGGACGAGACCGTAAAATTGTAGTCAGATATCATCCCAAAATGTGAACACATCTTTCCTGAGTTTAAGTGTGTCAGTACTTGCGATCTTTGTCAAAAGCAGCTACGCTTTATAAACTACTGGGACAGACGAAGACGGAAACACTGCTCCAAAGGCCCCTAATCTCATCAGCACAGTAGTTTTTTCCTGCTTGAAAAACGTGCGAAGAAAAACATGTCATATTTGCTCGTCATACCGACAGGCCTGCAGCCTCTGTAATATTTCATACCGATTGCCTTAGGGTTAACAGCACAATTTATTTTGTTTTTAATTAAAAGTGAAGCTATTGTGAAATGCAATAATGGGTATCCCCGATGAACAAACAAGATTTATTGCTTTGTGTCTGATTTTCCATGGTAATTTTGAGCGAAAGCCAACAAATTATCTGCTCAGCTATTCATTTGAGACTTAATTATGATTCACAGAAAATGGAGAGACCAATCCGTTTGGTTTGACTCTTGATATCAGTTTTGTTGAATGAAATTGTCAGCCATAAAGGAACAGCCCAGATTGTGTAGGACTATATTGTTTTAATCATCATCGTCATCATCATCATCTAATAGGAATATTCTATTAAGCATCTCTGTGAACCTCTTCAAAATAAAAGAATAAATACTTTGTCCGTCAGTTTGTTATGGCATTGAGTCTAAAAGGGGCATATGGTTGATTGATTGAAAAATGAATGTGCGCAAGTTTGCTTTCTGAAGAGGCTGTTATACATCACAGTAAAATGGTCATGTGCACAATCTGTTATTAACATGTATGTCATGCATAAAGTGTAGGTTTATAGCTGATCAAATTTATCTACAGTAGATCTGACAGACATGCACTGATGAAAACGCTTTGGATACAAGCGTCTGCCAAGAACCTATAACTATAAACAAACATGGGAACAGGAAGGCAGACTGACACATCCTGTTATTCTTGTAAAAACTAATGCTGTAGACCTACTTGACATTTCATGAAATGCAGCATTTGGTGATCTGGCATGCCCAAGATGAAGGGAAGTACATAAAATGGCATCTGGCATCTGTAATTACTCATATTTTGCATTTCAGCCTTAAGAAGGCCGAATGAGAGAAGCAATGCATTGTCCTGAGCAAAGCCTTTGTTTTAGCCATCACTGGGTGTTGGAGATTGGAGGAGAGGGGGAGTGGGTGGCACTCAAGAAAGAACTGTGCACCTGCGTTTTTGTTTGTCCACAGAGATAGACAAGGATGGGAAATGACACCACGTTCCTCAGATTCTTCACTTCTTGAGTGTGTGTGTGTGTGCTTCAGAAAACATAATGATACACTGGTAAGTTGTTAGTTTCTAGGGATCAATAAAGATTATTTTGCTTTGAGAGCAAGGCTAAATGAATGTGTTGTGTGTCTTATACATCAGCATAACAACCATATCAAATAATGACAGCTCCTCTCTCAATTTGCTCTCAGGTGTGAAAGAGTCATTTCACAAGTAATGAAATTAACATCAGCATGTCACCATGCCAGAACCAGTCTGGGGTGAGAAATTGGTGTGGAAAGGCAATGATGAGTGGGGTCCAGACAAATGGGTCCTATAGCAACCACAGAGCTATGACACTGAGCACTACACACAGGCTACATTAGTCTACTATTTATTATGTTATACTGAGTAACTGTCTGTGTTTTTCGAGGATGAACTAATGATCCAGAGATGTGCCATTTATCCTGCCCCATAGATTCACAATAGTTCAGATATAGTGTGTGTGTGTGTGTGTGTGTGGTTTTAACCTTCTTGTCTTGTGGTTTTAACCTGCTTGTGATTTGACACTCATGATAATATGTTCTTTATTATTTTATCATGCTTGACTGTATTATATTTAGGTATGACACTATAAATCTTTTATAATATAATGTGGACCACCAGGGAAGAAAATGTGCCCAAAAAGTAAAAAAAAAAAGATTTCAGCTTCAAAAATGGACTGTGTTTCATAAACTACGTAAACCAATATGTCAGATATTCCTAAGCAGTATCAATGAAATGAGCCTGGATAAATAGCTTCTAATGAGATGGACACACTTTGTCAAACAGTCCAGGAAAAGGTTGTCAGAGCTTAATTCTGTCAGGTCAACAGGTCTCTTGCACATGCTGAATCCTGCTGTCAATTAAATGATCCAATTAAGCCTGCGATTGGATGCGTTTCAGAGTTTGTCAAGGTCTTTTAGCACTGATGCTTGTGCCGGTAAGGTGTTGTATGGACACTCAGTCAGGATGCATCTCAGCAGTTCTGACACCTCTTAATTATGAAATCAGCACGCAAATTTCACATCGTCTGCCGAGAGCAAGCTGAGGCACAGGACTCTGGAAAACGCCAACCTCTCCTTCAACCTTGTTAACCACGTTCAGTTCTTTGGGATTCACACAAATGCTGCAGTCTCAATATAGCTCCCTTTGCACTGTGATGACATCTCTGTCTGCTGTTTGTCTTGTCAGTATATTTAAATAAATATTAATATCATGTATTATTGTATATGACTTCATTTTCAGTAAAAGCATGTTGCATCCTTCCTCTGCCTTAGTATAATAGTTCTCTCAATAAAATAAAATGGATGGAATGAAGTGTCATTGGACACATCAGGTGGCTGATTATTTGGTCAACATCTGATTTACAGCACACACACACACACACTGAAAGTGCATACAAAACATATGTGAACCCTGTGGAATTACCACGCTATCTACATTAATCACGAGTGTCCTAATTTACATATACATACATTACACAAGAAAAGTTTGTTTTTGAATTGAAAACATTCATAAAGCCACTAGTGTTAATGGGAAATGGAGGTGAACTTTGATTTATTGATTACTGGTCGAGCTTCCCTTGGCAGCATTAAGTACTGGTAACCGAATCCGATAGGCACAATGTGAAGGAGGCATTATAGACTAATCCACCCTCCCGTTCAGTTCACACATAGTTTTAAAGTGTTTGTGTTAATGTCATAGCATGTCATAATGTCAAAATTGCCCTCTGGGATGACATAAAGCATTCATGACTGTTTCATAAGACATTCATACCTAACCTTTCATAAACAGAATAAGACAGAATGGCAGTAATTTATCAAAATAACCGGTAACACTTTACTTGACGAGTGTGTTCATAGCACATTCGTAACAGCTGTCATAAATAGTTCATAAAGCATTCATGACTGTTTCGTAAGACGTTCCTTCCTAACCTTTCATAAACGACAGAATGGCAGTAATGTATCAAAATGAAAGTCCAATGGTCTCGTTTTAAAACCTGCAACCTGATCATTTCACATTTCATGAATAGCTTATGAAGTCTACATCAGTTGTCACTTTATTATACAAGTTGTGTTCATAGACTCTGAGTTTAACACTTTAACACGGTAAACTGTATATGGGACCCTGGAAGGGACACATTCCAATTTGAGTGTAGGCAAGGTAGCAAAAGATGATAATTAACTGCATAGGTTTCTTATTTAAAAAAAAAAAAAAATCAAATAATATGCTTGCTGAAAATCTGTCTTAAATTATTTTCCAATGTTTCCAATGTTTTCCAAAGTTGTCCAGAGGTTATCAGTTCCAGTGACTGATTGTTTTCACTACTGTATTGCACTGCAGGTTTTTCCAAACAGTTCACTCACTTTTCCTTGCCCCGGAGTTACAGAGTAAGGGTGTTTTAACCCTATGGACATAATATTGTAACAACAGTCCTATTGGATTATGTTTTAGTTTATTGCTGCCACCACTGCTGGGAACCTAATAGCACTGAATTTAATATTAGCATTCACTGCAGAGTGTGCCCTGTTTAAAATGTCAAATTGCATTAGTTGAGATCTGTAAAAAGGCAGACACATCACCTCAGCTGAGATGAGGAGACCATAGAAAGTGTTGGCTCTGCCAAAGACTGTACACCAGGGGGCAGGTTTGCTCAATATCCACATCGGCGTTTTATTAGAAATTCTGTGCTCATTCGTTTCATCACCACATATATTACTGTACGTTAGGCTACTATAATAACAAAATGACATACAGCTTGCCAAGTGCAAGCAATTTGTTTTACAAAGAGTGCAAGTGAATGGTTTCAAATTCAGAGGCTTACATCCTAAAAGCCACTTCTGATGACCAGAACTGTATGAGAAGAAATGAATTGATGAAGCAATTCACTGTAATTAGCAAAGAAAAAAAAACATTAAATTTGCATTATTATATCACTTAAATTAAACTTATTAATCATGTAATGTGTTAATGATAGGCCCGGTTACCAATTGAATGTTTAAAAAGTAATTGGAAAATTAATAGCCTATGATCTGTAGGGAAATACTACTGGCTGATTTAATGACCAGATGTTAAAGTTAGTGTCCACAATATTCATGATATTCACATAGTATTAATAATGCTTGAAATTAGCACTGAATAATTGTTTCGGTATAGGCCTACGCACAAGACCAAGGATGATCGCCTATACAGCCATGGTATTGAGGACACATGGATCTACCTTCACACTGTTGAATTAGCAGTATACCATTTTAACAACCATAAAAAGTTTACTGCCATTGCTTTAAACCTTATTGTAAACTTAGCCTTCTATAAAACTAACCACATATTAAGGTTTTTGAAATTAACTGAATGAAGACTCTTGGTATGGATAATAACATCATCAAGGTGCCATGAAAATCTGTACTGTATCATACTAAAATATATTTCCTTTTCATTCCACATTTAACTTTATTCAAACATTCTCAAACACTTTCACTAGTCTAGTGATGTCATATTTTGTAATTCTTTAACTGGCATATATTGATGTAGGCTAATCTGAAAAGTATTGTCAAAGAATAAATGGATTGCAAAATTAAAGAATTTCTTCCAGTGAATCTGACTGTTGTCCTAATTGAGCTAATTGAGCAAAATGTCTCCATTCACTATTTAACTGCATAAACTACATAAACTGATAATTTCTTCATCTAATCACTTCTCATAAAAGTGCTTTTAGAAGAACTTGCCATGATAAAGTGCAGCCTATATGTCTCTATTGTATCATGGCTTTAAAGTAGCCAAGTGGAGAATCCAGGAATGGAGGCTACTGCATGTCAGAGTTCCTGAAAAGTCCTGCTACAAGCGGTAGTCATCTGTCTCCTTCCCTCAATGATATGATCAGAGTGTATTTAAGAGCATGTCACATTCATAATTCATGTCCTCAGGACATAGGAGCACCTCACTTGACAGTTTCTGATCCAATTATGCCCAAATGTAACTTCACCTTGCCACAAAGCCAAAATGTTCAAAAAAAGCATCACTTTGAGGGAAACAAGGTCTGTCAGTATCTCTGTGGTATACTCTCCTCGCCTTTGAGGAGAGAATGTCAGTGAATAGTTCAAACACAATGTTTAATGTACATTTCTGGATTTATTCAGTAGCTAAATAACTTAATCATTGCACAATCAAGGTTCATTTCTTTTAAACAGTGAGCACAAAGCAACAGTGTCCTGCAGTGTCCAAACTATCTGACATTGTATCAAACCTGAGTTACATTCTGTGACTACTCTGTGATTGTAGCTTTTTGAACATTTTTCGTTTTATATGTACATTAAAAGTCTCGTTGGCTTTTCAGATGGAAAAGATATTTTGAACAATATCAAACTCTATGACCAAAATTACTGTTTTATCAGCTGGTCCTGTGGTCCCTGGGGCTTGGACTGGAGGAGACATCATCTGATGTGGCAAGCAGGCTCACCTGCTACTAGGGGCTTCAGGCAAAGAGAAACTCTGGAGTTACCCATGACTGTAATATTGAACTGAACATGACTGAAACTGATTGAACACCACAGGAAAAAACCCAACCTTCGCATTTAATGGCAATACTTAATGTTTGTACTCATTGAAAATCTATTCAATGCAATGCACTACAGGCTCAACACTACTAAGACCAATAACGTCTAAACAGTGGAATGTCCTGGATTAAATTTACATGTTAGAGCGTCTACTGGGCTACTGGTCATACTGTAGGTAACTGTAGGTAACGCACTGTATGGGGTGCAGTTTTGAGGAAGATTCATGTATTTTCAATGCAATGGCCATAACTGAGGTGTATCAGACATTTTCTAGGTCAAAGTAAACTTATATTAATACTAATCTATTCATAAAACATGACAAGGGCTTAGGCCACATGACTAGAATATTGAAATGCCTCCTTTTGATAGACTGTACAATTCTCCACAGTGTCTCCACAGTGGGAACATGGAATATTCAGATTTTAGGTTCTTCTTTAGGTTATGGGGTTAAAAGTTAAGGTGTAATCATATCTTCATGTCATAGTATGGCAATATTTCTGAAGTAGCTTGATAGATCTTAATCAAACCTGGCATGAATCTTTTCAAAGACTAGATGCTCTGATAGGCACTCCAGGTCATGAGGTTGAGGGTCAAGGTCACAAAGAGACAACATATCCCAAGTGGCATGATAGTCCCTTCTAAGATATTGCATACAAAATTATCACAAAACCTTCATGCTGATTAGACTCAAGGTTGAGAGGCGAAAGGTCAAGGTCACGTCACAGGCCAGCGTCTTATTGGTTGTGGAGCACAAGAGTGCAACACAGCCAGAGACATACTTGGCATAAAACATTGTTTTTGCGGTCATGGTTGGGTTTGTCGTTGTGTTCTGTATAGGCCTACTGTAAAATGTATCCAGTATATTCTAGCTATTGTTTAATTCCATTTCCCTACAACTCCAAAAGTGGAGCATCCTAGTAAACATTTTTTTTGTGTGTGTAAGCAACAAGGTCACAACCTCCCATGTGTGGTGTAGTGCCACCAATTGACACAAAAATTAGCAATATTTTGGATAAGTTCCATGGTTCTCAGGGCATCAAAACACTAACCACTACAAAATCACTGGGCACAGAACTGCAACTGGTGCTGGTTTGGGTTGACTTTGTAAAGTGACCAACACTAGACAAACTCTGAAATAGGGCCTACAATAGTCACATAGGCTACTCTTTTTGTGAGAGTTAAAATTCTTTCTTGGTAATGCTTCTGAAAATGATCTTCCAACTTCCACAGAATGTGAAAATTGTGACCCTTTTTAATTAGGATTTGTCTGTATTCAACTGTAGCCTAGAGGTTATATGAAAAAAAAGTGAACACAGTAACTAAATTGCTAACGCTCTGAAACATGCTTTGTCTACATGTCACACAACTGGAAGAGCCCCACTGTTACCAACAACAGGGCAAGACTTGATCATGAACACCTATCTTCGTGGAGTCAACACATTTTCAATAATATCATAACCATATGTACTACAAGAACATTCTTCAACGTTTATCATTTCTAAACGTATCCAAACCCTAGACAGAAAGCTAAATTAAAATCAGAGCCGTCGGAGGCTATACATTGTCGCATCTTCGCTCGCCGCTTTTCGAACCGGAAGCAGCTAGAAGCGCATCTCCTTCATACAGATTATCGGACTTGTAATTTGGGGGGAGATGGTCCAATTCACGTGTATGAATACCACAAATAATGCATAAATTGTGGTAAATAAGATATAACATACCATGTATAATATGACACAAAACTGACGTTATTAGTAAATGCAATTTTAAAGGTAAAATATCAATAAAGAAATAGATCGCTTTTTAAATTCCCCACCCAGGGTGAAAATGTAAGCTTCCAAAGCCCGCGTAGTATTTGGCGCTTAGGAGACTGCACTTTGAGGACAGGAATGGATAGAAGTTCATTGAATATGTGCAATACCTAATATATTATATTAATAACTTACTATTTTCATACCGTACAATGTCTGAAGAGGAGTTGACGGTACCTGAAGAACTTTTTAAAGATGTTAAATTCTACGTGGTTGGCGATATTGACCAAAAGGTAAACTGTATACTGTTTTCTAGCTACACAGTTGTTGCTACCTAGCTGGCCAAGAATTTTAGCTAACTTGCTAGCCATATTCATTGTACACTTGAACCGTGTTTTTTGGCTTTTTTACACTCGGATTGCACAGAGTGACACCCAAGGCACCTGGAAGTCCGTGTTGAGATGCAAATTAGTATGTGCACGTATTTTTAGGATAACAACCATGACCCGTCATAGTGTTTTAAAGCTCGCCCCTTGTCTTGCTAACAGGGTAGCTAATGCCGAGCTAACATTAGCTATCTAAGGTTGACGATGACTGATTGTATGCTCTTCATTAAATTGGTTCATAGAACTAGCGCCATTTGTCAAACATTGACCAACTTTAGATGACCTGCTGAATCCTTTTCCACTACACATATGTGTGTTTCTAACCCATTACGTTCATATGATACGGTTTTGGTTTTGGTTACCTTCATGTTAAAGTTACTTGTCCCCAAGAATATCGTCATTAGCCAAGTTAGCTCGGAGTTACTGTGGAGTATTTTGAATGTGTCCCAGCGGTAAGTTACTAAGACCTTGCTGGGATATTATTGACCATGCTCACAGAGATGCAGTGTTGTTTACTTGAGTAAAAAGACGACTCTATAGCAGAGTGAAGCAGAGATTCCGTTAGTTAATGGATGTGTTGCAGCTCTTGGCTGAGTAATTTGCAGCTAGTTTGCTAACAGGCTAGCAGGCAATGCTATGGTGAAAAACTAGCGGTAAAGATAAACATCAGTAAGTCCTATTCTTGTTAGCGCCTTTGAATGACCGACGCTTGTAATGACCGTAAAGCGCTCTGAAATGTGTGGGCTAAAACTTGGAAATGCGAACACGGTGCCTCAAGTTACCTGTCATGGAGAACATGACATATGTACCATCAATTGGATCGGACAACAAGAAATCATTGAAAGATTTCTCCTCACAAAATAGTTAATGTGTCATACATTCAAGTGCTCAGTGTAGTCAAGAAACAGGGAAATGGGTTTCTAGACCAGCACAAATATTTGAGGTCGTAATATAGCACGGTTATGTTATCGTATTTACATTATCTGCACTTAAGCCAGAGAGGGTGAAAGCGGTCAATATTCCATGATCTTAGCTTAAGCTGTACTGCTTTTGTCCGTGTATACTATATAGAGTGGTTTTATTATAAAGCTATTGTTAACCTGCTTTGTGATTGAGTCATTGAAGGACATGCTCTAGGAAACCTTTTGCCATTGTATTTATATTCCTGTATTACTTAGGATGCACATTGTGTAACTCTTGTATGTTTTCCCTACTGCTGATGTTTTTATAAAGGTTCTGGCCATGTCACAATGTTTTGCAGGTTGTTCAGCTGTTGAAAGCAGGGAAAGGAAAAGAAGTTTCTTACAATGCTTTAGCAACTCACATCGTCGCAGTAGATGGAGACAATCCTGAAGTCAGTGAATCACGTGAAGTCTTTGACTTGCCAGTTGTAAAGGTGGGCCATATGAACCTGGTGAAATGTCACAGTATGATGTCAATAGTGTGTTATGCTTTCTTTGAGAAGATAGTTTTAACATGTGCCTCCTCCCTCCTCAGCCATCTTGGGTCATTCTATCTGTGCGATGTGGAGACTTGTTACCGTATCCTTTTGGAAGTACACTGGTGTTTAACCTTCACTTTTATGCCAACATTTCTTTTTGTTTTGTTTTCTACTTGCACTTCCAAAGCTTCTAAGGCCTTGCCCAGACTTGTTGCTTTCCCTGCTGTTCCCTCTTTCCCACTTTAATTTTGACATGTTTACTGTATAAACATTAATAAGTTATATTCATTTAACATAAACCATAAGAGTCACAGGCTTCTCTCCAGAGTCAGGCCAGCTGTTCTTTGGAGTTACTGCATGTCTGCCGCGGGTAAGCATCAATTATTATAGCCCTGATTCCTTAATTCATTAATTATTTTTCTCTAAAAGATGGGTCTCTCTTTTTCTTTCTTGTTTTTCTCTCTAATACCTGTTCTATTTTGTGTTCATGACGGGTGTGTCTGTTTATGTGTCTTTTTCAGCTCCCTGAAGATCTCAACACTCTTTGGGCCTTGATCACATACCATGGTGGAGATTGCCAGCTTTCTCTCAACAAGAAGTGCACTCACTTGATTGTCCCTCAGCCGAAGGGGGTAATAATCTCTAGTTGTCTGTCTCGTTGGAGTGTTGGCCAGCACTGCTTTTGTGGCTTTTTGTCCTGTGTCTCTGTTACGAGGACCCAGCCAGCCACTTGTCCCGTATACACTCCATTAATCAATCGCTGAAAGAATTTGATCATAAGGTGTTGAGTGATGTATTGGCGGCGAATGAACTGAACGATGGAATTGGTTGATGAAAGCCAGAAATATATTTTTTACATGGTAGAATTTCCTAGTGACATAAGGGGGTATGTCTGTATGGGTTTCAGTCTCTCCAGAGTTTATTGGCACAGGTCTAATTCTCAGCCCCTCAGACAGTTTATGGGGTCCTAAACTAGCTCTCACTGTTGTTGGCTAGACGGTAAATTGCGTCTGTTTTGTCCCCTCCCTTGTTGGCAGTCAGGGAAAGTATTTCATTTATCAGCCTCAAAGTCATAATTGTACTTGTACTTAAACCGTAGGTTGTATGCCCATATGTCTCAATACCCAGGATGTCTATTGTTGTCATTCAGAGTGAAAGATGGCTTTTTAGCTCAAGCAATAGCCCTGTGAATTCTGGTAACAAAATTGACTGGCATCCTCATGAAGGCATAGAAATAACTGGTGTAGACAAACTGCAAATTACTGCAAAAAAATCTATTCCAGCTGTGTCCTCATGGCTTGGTTGTATCTAATCTGTTTTAGGACAAGCATAACTTGCTGAAACATGTTCACCTGATGGTTTAATGCACATTCTATAACTATACCCACAAAGTAGAGAAAGGTTCATTATAGTGTTCATTTTTTTGTGAAAGAGTGTGTGAGGTACCAGCAGCATGTGTCTTTTCTTGTGTGATGTCAAACTTGCTGTTGTTGTTGTTATTGACATTTGTTTACTTTTTTCCTCCCAGGAGAAGTATGAGCGTGCCTTAAAGGAGAGTGGCATCCTCATAGTGACGCCAGAGTGGGTGGTGGACACTGTGAAGGACAAGGCCCGGAAGGATGAGCAGCTTTACCACCCTCGGTTGATCTGTCCGGAGGAGGACGAAGAGGAGGACCAAGGCAGCGACTATGCCTCACGTTCGGACGGCAGCTACAGCCCCCGCCGCTCCCCTCGCAGCCGGCACTCCAGTGGGGCCACGTCACAGGACGGTTCCCCCGTGGCAAGACGGAGGAGGCGGCGCCCGGGCCCCCGCTTTCGGCACCGATCGTCCTCGCGATCGCGTTCCCCATCGCAGTCCCGCTCGCGCTCGCCCAGCCCCACCCACAAGCCTGAGCGCCGCAGCGAGCGCATGTTTGACGACTCGGATGACTCGTCCCCAGAGAAGGAGGAGCGGAACCTGAACTGGACACCCGCTGAGGTCCCTCAGCCCCCTGCAGCGGCCGCTGCAAAGCGCCGTCTGCCGCCCGGCAAGGACTCGGGCCTCATCAACCTGTGTGCCAGCGTGCCCATGATCCCTGGAGCCACAGGGGTGGGTGGCCCAGCGCTGCCCACGGAGGTGGCCGGGGGTGGTGGGCCCGGGGCCGGGGCCGGGACGGGGGCAGCCGAGAGGCCTGAGGGTGTACCTGGCTGGAGCCCTGCAGCCAGAACGCTGAGGAACATCACCAACAGTGCCGATGTCCAGCAGCCCAACAGACCCTCCAATGTGACGCACGTAAGTACAATCCGGCACACCCCATAACTGAGTTCTTATTGGAGTGTACAGTAGGGCTGTGCAATTAATCACATTTTTATTGTGATTATGTGTGATTTTATTGTGATTGACACTATCTCCAAACTGCAATAATCGAGTTGAAACGATTTATTTGGCATACAGTTGGCTGAGAGATTTTCCGAAAGAGGCATGCATTCGCAATTTAATCCATCCCTGAAAGGCTTCAATTTAGCCAACTAGCTTTTCTAGCAACCAACCAGCTAACCAATCACCAAAGAGAAATTGAAGGCATAACCAATAGGTTTTAAGTTTAAACAAAGTGCCCATCCATCTCAAAATAAATGTTTTCCTATCGAGAGTGTACAGACTCTTTGCACAAAGTAAAGCTAAGTGAAAGTCTGGTCCACTAGGATAGCAATTTAGTGCAAAAGTACTTTGAATGGAAAGGTCAGTGAGTGCAAGATAATGCTACATAATCACAAGGTGTGAGGGTTTGTTTTATTCTTAAGGTAACTAGCAGGGTAACTGTTGTGAAGAAGATATTATAGCTGCACGCTTTGTACCTATCTGATGTGAATATGCTGCTGATGTAAATATTCATGGTCACCACAGATTCTCCAGGGTCTCACTGGCCCCGCAAAGCCCCTGGAGCAGCAGGCTCACCCAGGCCAGCCTGGCGTGCCAAATCAGATGATGTTCCCTCAGGCCAAGCCCCAGGGACCACAACAGCAGCTTACTGAAGCACAGCAGCATCTCCTGCAGCAGCAGCAGCAGCAACAACAGCAGCAGCAACAACAACAGCAACAAGGTCACCAGCTGCAACTACAACAGCAACATCACCCTCAACAGATGCCACCCCAGCACCCGATGATGCACCTTCAGCCTCAAGTCATGCAGTTACACCAACAACAACAACAGCAGCAACAACAACAACAACAACAGCAGCAGCAGCAGCAGCAACAGTTGCAGCAGCAGCAGCAGCAAGTTCCACCCCAAGGCTTTCCTCAGATGCCCCAACAAGCTCATGCCTTCATGCAGCAGCAACAGGCTCATCAGCAGCAAATGCAGCAGCAGCAGCAACTCTTCAATCAGCAGCAGCAGCAACAGCCGCAGCAGCAGCAGCAGCAGCAGCACCCATTCACTCAGCAGCAGCTGCGACCCCAGCAACTGCTCCGCCCCTCCCTGCAGCAGCAGCTGCAGCAACAGCAGCATCATGCGCTGCAGCTCCAACAGTTGCAGCAGCAGAGGTTACAGCTGCAGCATCAGCATCAACAGCAGCAACAACAGCAGCAGAATCCACAACAGCAAATGCACCAACAGCACCTGCAACAACAACAACAACAGCAGCAGCAGCATTTCATGCAGTTGCAGCAGCAGCAGCAAATGTTGCGGCAACAGCAACAACAACAACAGCAGCAGCAACAACAGCAGCAGCAGCATGTCCAGAACCAGAACCAGCAGGGCATGCAGCATCAGACGCAGCCGGGGCTGCAGCATCAGACTCAGGTCTCCATGCAGCCTGCTCCTCATCCGCCACAGGCGCACCAGCTGTTCGGTCACGAGCCCGGCCAAGACAGTAAGAGCACACATCAGCAAACACCTCTTGTCTAACCAGCTTGTTATGTAGTCGGTATGAACAATGAGTCACAGCCTACACAGCTCTCTAACTAAGAGACTTCTCTATTATTTTGTCCCTCAGTTCCTGAAGATGGCTTCTTGATCGGATGTGTCTTCGCCATTGCTGACTATCCAGAACAAATGGCAGACAAACAACTCCTGACCACTTGGAAAAAAGTATGATTTTTTTCCATTCTTCTACAAATCTGTGTGTGTGCGTGTGTGTGTGTGTGTGTGTTGTAAATACTGGGAATTTCTCTCTGCATCCCCTATACTGTAATATCACAAATGCGAGCAACAGAATTGGAAAAAGAAAATGGAATAGTTTTAACCCTTGGCTTTTTTTTTCAATCTTGCAGATCATTCAAAGTTACGGTGGTACTGTGGACTCGTCCCTAAACAATCGCTGCACACATCTGCTTTGTGAAAGCCAAGTCAGCAGCATGTATGTTCAGGTAAGTGATGATGTTACACGCAGGAGGTCACACATCTGAAATACTTGTACCTGTGAATGTGAATGGATTACTTTGATCAACACCACTGTGGATTAATGAATGCATCTAAAGGAACACTCGTCTAGTTTGCACCACATGAAACGGTGCAGTATGCCTCTTCTTTGAAATTAATTTTGCGTTTTTTTTTTTTTGGGGACGTGCATCATAGGAAAGAAATAGCAGTGGCAGTGGTGCTACATTTTTCTTACCATCTCTGAAAGCCTACATGGATTTAAGAGAGCAGAGTTGACAGGATTGTGTCTTGTCGTTTGCTCTCTCCAGGCCTTGAGAGAGGGGAGGCGGTGCGTCACCATCCACTGGCTCAACACCATCCTGAAGAAGAAGAGGATGGTGCCCCCACACAGAGCTCTCCACCTGCCCTTTGCGTTCCCTCCTGGAGCCAAGCCCTGTTCTCAGCACGTAAGGCATCCCCTCCATCCCACTGATCCCAGATCAGTCTGCTGTCAAGGGGCTGGTCTGTAATCAGCTTTTCTTGCAGTAGTTGTGAAATTGCAAATCAGTTTTGTTCTTCAATAGTTGATGTTTGTTTTCCCGTGTGCTCTAATCACACTCTGGTCTTCTGTTATCAGATCATCTCTGTGACGGGCTTTGTGGACACGGATCGAGACGATCTGAAGCTCATGGCCTACCTGGCGGGAGCCCGGTACACAGGTTACCTGTGCCGGAGCAACACTGTGCTCATCTGCAAAGAGTAAGCTCTTCTCCCTCACATTGGTCACCTTTTCCATGTTTGTCACACAGACCTTGAACAAAAGGCAAGATTGAGGTGCATGGCCATTGAGGTGCATATTGACCATAAGCCTGCAAACAGAATACTTAGGCATACATATTGTATATAGCCACATATAACTAATAATGTCTGTGATCTTAGTTAGTCTAGTTACACTATTTTAGTCGAGTATCACTGAGCCTTTGAGCTGTAGTTGTGGTCTCTGATGCCGGCCATGCTAACCCTCCGATCCCCGTGCTGCTGTTCTCAGGCCAGGCGGGCTGAAGTACGAGAAGGCCAAGGAGTGGCGCATCCCGTGCGTGAACGCCCAGTGGCTGTGCGACATCCTCATGGGCAACTTTGAGGCGCTGAGGCAGGTGCAGCACAGCAGGTACACCCAGTTCAACCTGCAGGAGCCCCTCACACCCAACCTGCACCTCGTCCACAATCTACTGGGTAAGAACCACATCAATCAGACTGGGAAGCATTATAGTATTCATTTTACATTTTTTCCACATATTAAGAAAATGTTGTGCTGAGGCCTATAGCATACATTGAGACACATGTCTTATATAAGTAATATAACTACCTATGTATGGCATTATGTTGAAAATTCCCTCATAACCTATATATTTTCTCCAGATGAAAAATCACTTTTTTTTTATATAAATGGAAGTGTTCAGTGTATGATTATGTCAGAATGTGGAGAGAAATGAGAGATGTTGTATGTGATTGGCAGGTGCATGGCGGGCTCCTGTGAAGGTGCCACCCGATACTTTAGCGGTACGTTTTTTTTGTTTTTTTAAACACACGATAATACAAACAGACACGATTGTGTTTAAGCAGTGTGTATACAGTGACTATAATCTTTGGGCGTTTTTGTTCCTAGACACTACGTCTTCAACTGAAGCAGAAACAGGTGGATGCTAGCCCTCAGCCACCCTCTAAGAAGCCCAGGTGAGCGTTTTTGAGAATCTAATAAAAACATAAAAGCTTCTCTTTGACCCGAGTTGCTTGTACAAAAGAATACAACTCTAGGCTTTTTTTATTATTGGATTCTGACTCTGTGGTTTGTTATGCAAATTTGTCTCACAGGCTTGAGGAACTCCCAACACCGACAAAGAAGCTTCCGCCGGAGTCCACGCCGTGTGTGTTTTTCACTGGCTTTGAGCCCCTCCAAGTCCAGCAGCACATCAAGGTAGGAGAACGGCAGCAAATAGGTACTCCTCGGAATTATGGGGAGGATTTAAGTGAGGTAAAGAGCGCAGTCCAACTGCCCTTCTAAAAAAAAAAAAAAAAAAAAAAAAAAGTTAACTTTAGGTCAGTGTGCTTAGTGAGTTTGTGTCTGCTGTATATACTGTTCTGTATACAGTATGGTTATTTGATCAGACAGAAGTGAAAAATACAAATTGTTCTCCAACCCAGTTCAACCCAGTTTTTGTCTCCTGCCTGTTCCGCAGAGGCTTTATGAGCTGGGAGGAGAGGTGGCCGAAAGCGCTCAGAAGTGCACGCATCTGGTGGCCAACAAGGTGCTGCGGACGGTCAAGTTCCTCACGGCCATCCCCGTGGTCAAGCACGTGGTGACGTCCGATTGGCTGGAGGAGAGCTGGAAGAGCCAGAAGTTTGTGGGTAAGTCGGGGTCTATTTGTGCTATTTTTTATATTATTGGTATGCGGCATGGTTTTGATTTAATATGAATATTTTTCTGATGAATTATTGTGGGTTTGTTTACTTTACAGTATTTACAGCGGTTATTTATTCATGAATGAATTTGATTTCTTCATATGCTGTGTTTGTGTGCCCCGCAGACGAGCAGAACTACATGCTGCGGGACGCTGAGGCAGAGGTGCTGTTCAACTTCAGCTTGGAGGAGTCTCTGAAGAGAGCCCACACAGCCCCCCTCTTCAAGGTCTGAACACACACACACACACACACACACACACACACACACACACACACACAATTCTAATCTATTTCTTTTTGTCTTTTTCTTTTTTCTTTTAACTCACTAGTGTGTCTCTTTTTTGTGTCACTCGGTTACTGATAACAAACAGCACATGTTTTCTGAAATGTATAAAAAAAAAAAACCTTGCTCTGAGAATGGCTAGATATACGAGATGGATAAGCGTACTGCCAGAAAGTTGATGTGCGCTTGTCCCGTTTTGATGCCTCTTAATTGGATGTCACAGCCGAGCTTCCCTAAGAGAAAGGGAGTCAATTTTCAACTCCCCC
>JASCQX010000123.1:3612012-3623349 GCA_030264415.1 Sardinella fimbriata
GAACTTCCCGCTCTCCTTTTCGCCCTTCTTCTGTCAACCCCCCCCCCCCCCCCCCCACACACACACACACACACACACCTCCCCAGGTCCCTTCCTGCTCTTACCCAGCAGAATGACGATGCAGAGGAGGATGGCGACAAGGGCCCCAGTGCTGAGCCCAGCTGAGGACAGGAAGGCTTGTGCCTGGCAGGCCCTTAGTCGCCCACCCCTCTGGCACGGGCACACCCGCAGTGTGAGGGTGCTGGTGCTGCTGAGCTCCGGCTCGCCACCGTCCCACACCTCCACGGCCAGCTGGTACAGCTCCTGCTCCTTGTGACTGAAGCCCCGCCGCTGAGACACGATGCTCGCACTGTTGTCTGATGTCGGGGAAATAAAAACATTCAAACAAACAAAAAAAACGTTATTAGGATTCTTGTTGTTGTTGTTGTTGTTGTTGCTTGTGTTGTTCTCAAACCCAGTCAGGGGACGCTTAGGGAGAAGCTACGGGAGTGTGCTCTGTGTTAAGACAGATGGACCACTGGGCTGACTGCTAATATGTTATTGGGGAGGCTAGAAAGTGTTGTGAAAAGAAAGAGGACTGGAAGCTGGCAAAACTGTACGTCATTATGTATCAGAGCTCTCCCAGTCAGGTGAAAATGAAAGTGTTTCAACTGCATAAAATCAGGAACCTTTTCCCCAAGATTGTTTTCCCTGTCTCTCACCACTCTGCGGCTCTTTTTTTGATGAATAGAGGAAGCCGGTGGAGCCGTAAAAAAAAAAAAAAAAAAAAAAGCCTGTGCTGTGCCAGAAACTTCACGCCTTATTAAATCCACTCTGGCGCCCGGGCCTTCGCTCGTTCCGGGGAGGCTTGTCTGTGTGTGTGTGTGTGTGTGTGTGTGTGTGTGTGTGTGGCACAAGCATTTCAGCCTCGCCTCCCTAGAGCCGAGGATCAGTGTGTGCAATCACGGCCCACCTCTTGAAAATGCAGATTCATGTTCCCTACGGAGTGCCGCCGATCCTCCCAATAGCCTGATGCCCACGGCAGCGCGGCAGAGGAGGAGAATGAGGAGGAGGAGAAGGAGGAGAAGGAGAAGCGCCAGTCTCCAGGCAAGATCCTGCCTACTTGTGAATGTCAACACGATGGGCGATGTGCAAACAGGAGCCCCTGGGGGCTGGCGCCTTCCTTCCCCAAGCCTCTCTCTCTCTCTGATTTACACTGGACCCGTGCTGCGGAGAGGGGGTCACCATAATGCTCACTGCCAGGCTGGGAGTTAAGATTCATTACGACGCCATCACCCACAGCTAGCTCCCCCAAAAGCACCGCCTGCACGTCTGGTAATTTGCGGAGCCATTGGGGAAAAAAAGACCACCGGCATAGCGATACAAATAAAAATGACAAAGCCACGTTCTGCTGGTTGCAGAAGTTGTGTCTAAATATGTTGTTTATGTGTAATTAGTGGTAATTACTTGTAGCCATTTGTTGAGGTTGAACAGACACACGTGGACCTCTAATTGAAAAGCACTGAGAGATTTACTCTTGCACTCACTAAGCACATACACTCTTTTATACATTCCTGTTAGTTCAAAAAAAAAATAGCTTTTTGAGCACGTAATTTGTTAATGCAGCGGGAGTGCCACATGTAAGTGGGGAAATTAATTTCTACAAAGAGGGATCTTACAGTATGTGTGGAAACACACAGCCTTGCCACTCTTACTGGCTGCAGAGGTCCAGAATCACGAGAGCAGCTAAAGTGTATGGCTAAAAAGGATTTCATGAAGGCGACAGATGAAGCATATGGGGTAGGGTGGAGTGGAGTGGGGGCTGTGTACAGAGAAACTAAAGCCCATAAGAGACACTTCTGTCACTAATGTCTCCTGCTTGACAGATGGGACACATGGATGTGCATTTACTGAGCTCTTCAGCAGCCTCACGTTCCTCTTTGATGAGGATCACATGGGTAATCTTTTCAACGTTTCTGCAGGAAAAGTGGTGAGTTGCCCCTATACCGCTTTCCTACTCACATCGACCGGCACAGTGGTGCTTTCTGAGATATAAATGAAAAAGTGAATAAATGAATCAATCAGTGATTTAAAAAGACGGTGGCTTGGATTGGAAAATGGCTGTATTGCATGTCCCAGAACCTTGGCAAACGTGAAACTGAATTGGTCATGCCACCCTGTGAGTCAAATCCACTCCAAAAAATACAAAATGGCTCCACTGGCTCCATGTTACAGATAAACAAGGAAAACATACAACACTAAAAACATAACCTCTCTTGTCAAGCTAATTAGTGGTGTTGATTAATCCTGTGTGTCGCTAAATAAATGAATTAAGGGTGTTAATTAATTGACACCTCTTTTTACATGAAATGATGATGTTAAACAAAAAAGTCCAACCAGAAGCTTGCTGTTTGTTTTCAGTATCAACAAGCACATGCTTTCATTATTTATAGGCCCAGCGGCACTTCATTGATCAAAGATGACAGAGGATCTGCTGGCCTTGTACCAATCAGTGGAGGAAAAGGCTTCTACAGAGTGCTCTTAAGCCTTGGGAGGAAGGGTGTGTGTGTGTGTGTGTGTGCGCGGGTGTGTGTGTGTGTGTGTGTGTGTGTGTGTGTGTGGCTAAAACAACCCCTCCATGGGAATGCTGTTTAACTATGATATTGCCATAGGGCAGAGAGCATTCTTGGCTTGAGGGCACACAAGTAGTAAGCTCTACACCCTCCTTACACCAACCAGCCGAGGCATGATGTAGCCTTTAAGAAACTCAGTTGCATATCGCACTGATTGCCTCCTGCATTCTGAGATGTATGCAAAAATCCTGCGAATGTATGCAACGATGTATAATACACACCATCTGGGAGGACTGGTGAATAAGAAACGTCAATAAATCAAGTGTCTTGATTTTTAAAACGAAGGAAACCTTCGGCTCGAGAGAAATCCAATTCTGGTTGCCTAGGAACAACATCATTGATACATTTCTGGTGTAACAAAAAAGGAAAGTGGAAAAAGGGACTCGAGGGGGTAACAGGGAGCATATGAGAGTTATCTCTGTGACAACAAACAGAGCAAACTCTGTTTGTATTAGTAAACAGGCTTTGATTACAGAAAAGCTTCAGCAAACCTGCTCCCCTGAGACATTGTAGGGTAAATGAGAAGACCTTCTCGAATCCATCATGTGACAATATTTTCCGAATGGACTAATCACTTTTTAATGATCGCAAACAGTTTGTGTTGCGCATGAGCATTTAAACCATCTGTGAATTGCCTGAAAGCTTCACATGAATGTGTGTCTTTGAGACTCAACATATTTTCCCACGTCACTGGTTGCTTTACCTTCATTGTCCTTCAGGGTGAAATTGGGGTTCCCAGGGGGGTCACTGGGCAGTGTGAAGGAAAAGTGTCCATTCGCAAAGTCGTCTCTGTCTGTGGCCTTAATCATTTGAATGACCTTCAATAAGAAAGGGAGAGAGAGAGAGAAAGAGAGAAACAAACAGATGAAGAATGAAACAGATACGATGAGGAAAAGGAAGAGAATGTGAGAAAAGCGAGAGAACAGGAGGGGCAGGATGTTATGAGTGTGGAGGCAGTGACATGCATTCAGATGGAGTTTGAGGATTACTGGTGTAATTGGACTACCTGGGGCTTTTCCTTCCCCTAGTTTTTGAAGGACATTGAACACAGTCTCTCTCTCTCTCTCCCTCTCTCCATCTTTCTCTTCACCTTTTACTCTCCTCTCTTTCTCTCCCTCTCAGCACAGCCTCTCTGTCCCTCAGTTTCCTCCCTCCTCTTTTTCTGTCTCTGTACCTCCCGCTCTCTTTCTCCCCTCTGCTGCTGTGTCCAGTGCAGCTATGCCTCAATGGGATGTTGTGGGCGGACCAAGGGTGGTGGGCGACATGCTAGGACTCCTAGCCGATGATATCGTGTCAGCTTGTTAAGCTAATTGGCTCCTACTAGCAGATGAGACGGCAGTGAGAACCTTCCAGAACTGCTGAGCTCCAATTACTCTGCCAGCTCACCTGTAGGCTTGAGAATTCCCAAGTGAAGAAACAGCCACCATTTTAAAAAGCTGGAGACATAGTGGCTTTTACATCAGATATTATGTGGCTATTATGAGGGGGGGATGGGGCGGGGGGTGGTGGTTTGAGTGAGAGAGAGAGTGTGTGAGCATCAGTCCCATGTAGTAGCCTATTTTTGCAGACATAGGCCTACACCTTAACAGATGACCTCTGTCTCTCTCATAAACTATTTTGCTACTAAAAGCGCAAAAAAAAAAAAAACACATTCCACCTTCAAGTGAATTGTACTGTATCTGTATAGTACATTGTAGGCAATATATTTGACTATGTTTGGTAGAAATGTGGTTGAAATGCATACAACACCATATTTTCAGTGTTTGCTTTAAATACAGCTGATGAGAGTTTAACAGATCAGTCCATGTTTATGTATAGGTTATTTTAAAATAGCATAATTGCATCTGCATTGTAATATATTCTCCATTGTGCATCTGGGCCAATGTAATAATGAGGTAGTATGCCAGTAAAATGGATTGGTTATGAACTGTGAACACGTACATGGTAGGCATATATGTATGTATATGTATGAAATTAGTTTCTGCAGGATAGGATGTCTGCCATTGGTAACAATTGTTGTACCTTATATGTCCAAAATGAGGTTACGAGAGCGAGAAAGAAGAGCATCCTGACCTCTCTCCCCGTTTAGTGACTGGAGAAAAAAATGAGTGTCTTGTGTTTAGAATGACGCCTGAGCCTAGGGGATGAGCCAGACTTTTTTAGCAGACTGACTCAATAAGGGGTCATGCAGTGACATTCACGGCAACTTCACTGAGGTGGGTGAGACTCAGAGGTGTCTAAGTGATGAAGTCGCTGTGGAGAAACCAGCTGCAGGAGACAGTTTGATGGTCTGAGTTCATGGACTGTGGGTGTGGATTGTGAACGTACGTCCCTCTACAGCTGCTGATTGTTTTTGTAGCTCCACCAATGGCCTAAATTCTCCCCAATACATGCGGACTTGTTTGCTAACCAAAGAATAGGAACCAGCGATGATGATTTTAAAAGATTTTGTTGACTGACAAGTAATAATGATTTAAATCGTATTGTATAATATGTATTTCCGGTTTCACACTATGGTGAGGCAACCCAGCAAGTGCGGTTTCTCAAAAAGGCCGTAGGGGAAGTTGAGGGAATGAGTCATTTGACCATTGAAGTAACGACAAATCTGGTACATATGTCAGAAAACATGTGCTACACCCTAACACTCTAATACACATAATACCCCAAGGAGCAACACTTTTAGCACCACGTTACTACCAGGCATTCTGAGACTGATGAGTGTCAAGCGTAACCATACTTTACTGAATATGACGACTATCACATTTTAGTAAGTCAGATCAAATTGTTCAGGCCAGTGTGGTTTGGGGCTGATTGATGCACACACGGACTCAAATTTTAACAGCAACATCAGCCACTATCACAATTTACTATAATTGAGCAAGTTAATTTTCATTAGATTAGCCAAATTCAAGCTAATTTTCATCAGATTAGCCAAATTCTCATGCAGAGTAGATGGGATTGATCTGTGTATAATGTGGTTGCTCTGTGCTCATTGGCTAACTGAAATGAGGATGTTGGATCTACAGTACTCCTGCATACTAAAGGCACTGTAATAGTAATGAGACACAGCCTGCTCTGAAGGGGGATAGAAACAGAGGGGGAAGGTGCAGGTGATAATAGCAAATCTGAGAGATATTTTCAGCAAGCTGCTTCATAGGTGCAAAATGAAGCTCATATACCTCTGTTAACTTCTTGGGGGAAAAAAAACAAGGTCAATAGACCTAAGTCACGTGCAAACACTGCTGTCACTGAAAAAAGCATAACGGTTTCCAACAGACCGACCGACATAGCAGCGTATACAGTCGCTTCGTGTGAACAAAAAAAAGTATATGTCACCTTTAAGATAACATGATCTTACTGAATCTTACACACAGCCTCTTTAAAGTTAGATCTTCACTAACCTACAGTATAGTGATGTGCTTTGCAAAATTAAAGTGTAGCGGCTAAATTCAGTCTGAAATACAGAATGGTTCTGTCATGTTTTTAAAGAAGTAGGCTTAGTATTGAGTCACAATTCATATCCCATGTCCCCATGAGATCAAAATAAAGCACCAATTCATCTTGTATCCATTTTACCTCCCGTTAATTTTTGCTGCTATGTTGTGAGAAGCATCTTGACACTTAATCTAAACAGCCCTCGTCTGTCACGTCCCCTCGGTGCACAGATTATGTGCCACTGGCTGGTTAGTAATCTTCATTCAAGGGGAAAAAAATATGAAGGGAAAATGCTAGTGCGATGTGAATCTGGCCAGCCTGTTCTTTGCTGTGCACAGACCCAATTTGAATGAGTGATGATTAACATTTCCTGCAAGCCAGCTCTGAAGCATTCAATGCAGCACCTATCTGTTGGCGAAGACACTGGTGCACGCTGAATAATTTATAGGTTCAAGAGGCTGCAACGTCTGCAGAGCCACAGATAAATCCATCCCTGATGGTGTCAGACATATCATAAAGACTCTCCCTCTCTCCCTCTCTTCTCACTTTCTTCTCTCTCTCTCTCTCTCTCTCTCTCTCTCTCTCTCTCTCTCTCTCTCTCTGTGCCCACATGGGGACAGGTGTGTGTGTGTGTGTGTGAGAGAGAGAGAGAGAGACAGAGAGAGACATAGGGTGAGGAGAGAGGTGGGGTGGTCTAACACACAAAGGTGAAAGTAAAAACTAAATGGTGGTAATTACATGACCTAGGGATGTTTGAGGAGAAAGACGCAGGGGAGAATGAGACGGGAGGAGAATAACTGAAGAAAGAACATTACAGACTTACTTGGCCAACCCTGGAGGTTTCACACACTATGATGTCATTTTCCGTGTCAATATACGGTGCATTATCATTAACATCCAAGACTTGCACTGTGACAGGAACATAAGTGACAAGGCGGGGATTATCTATGAAGAAAAATGAACATACAGAAAATGAATCGTAATGACTGAGTTCATCATCCCACAAGAGTAGATAAAGTAATACTTACAATCATAAGACATATAATACTTGCCTACTTAAGTTGATGCAAAATTAATACATAAATTTGAAGTCATTATGCTGGCAGTTCTGACTCATTAAATGATTGTTTAATTTCATGCTTGTTCAGGATGGTAATAATAATTTTGTCTGTTTCTGTGGGAGGGTTTTTGTGGAGTCGCCGCAGTGAATTTTACATGTAATGTCATGCAAAGTAGCTCTCTATTCATCAGTCCAAATGGCAAACCCAGACTGGGAATAACGCACTTTCATTTTTCATGTCTTTTCTTTTTTGGGAGGGTGATCAAATCCTCTGCGGGCTCAGTTTGCTACTTTATTTCTTGAGGTCAGCCAAATTGCTTTTACATCATGCCAGCATTCCGGGCCTGTCCCCCGTCACATTAGCATTCAGTATATGACTAACACAACTTGTTCAGCATAGCAAAAGACAGGCAGAGGACACCAACATCAGTTTTACACAGAATATTTATTCGATACAAATAATTGAATATGGAGAAATACCATCTATAGTATTGCTCATTCAGGTGTTGGATCCAGACATAAACTTCCTTCTAAATGGGCTACTTCCTTTCATCTGTATTCATTGTATATGGTGAACTTTCCCCAACTTTGTTCACCTTGTCATAATATTCAGAACAAACTCAGAATAAACAGTGTTTTGGACTCTACTACTTCGAACTCTGTCGTCCAAGCAGGTGAGAGAGACAAACGAAAACTACAGTACAGTATGTTGCTTCTCTAAACTCACCCCCTCCCAACACTACACCATCACCAACTCCCTCACCCCTCTGGCGTTTTGGGAGCCACAGATCTAGCAGAGCATGAGACAAATAGGCAGATTTTGCTGAGCCATTTCTCAATATCCACACCTCTAACACATGTTAGTCTCCACTGACTCCACAAGACGGTTCTTAGACCTTAATGACAGTAGAATATTCTCATCCCAGTGTCAGCTGATAATATCAATAAGCAGCAGTTTCAGTCAATTATCTGAACACCATTGTGCAGAAAAGGTTAAAGGAAAGGGTAATTGCTTAGAAAAGCATGAACGGATACAAAGTGTGAGGGAAATTGATTGACCTGGGAATCTGGGACATCGTCAGCATCACACCGTGACACTGTCTGTCAATGTTTTAGTCCCATAATATATCACTCGATAAAGTGTCGGAAGTTACAGAAAAAGAAAGTCATCAGTATGTTTTCATGCAAAGGTTATACAATACAGATGAAAGACTTAGTATAAAGCGGGGGAATGGGGGAATGGGGTAATGGGATCGTCATGAGAAATAGAGTGTTGCTTACCAATCTCGGATGCCATCACAGTGATGTTGTGCCAGGCTGCCTCTTCCCTGTCAAGCACTTGTTTGGTAGTTAAAAGTCCAGTGTGGGCATCAATGCTGAAACTTGTATCTGCATGATCGGTTTGGACAATAGAATACCTGAGCAAATAAGACAAACAGTGTCCAAAATGCAGTTTATACTTTATTGAGAGAATCTCAATATACATCATGAATCTGTCAGTGAGGAACAGTGGTGACCGAAATGTTTTTTGAAAGTAACAGAGAGGACATACTATGGCCCATTTTTCAAAAAGAACACATATCCACAAAAGAACTCTCGGAGAAATGTGATTCTTCTCAGAGAGGATAGTATTATGCTGATATTGAATCGGAATGAGGATACAGTATGTGTTTCATCACCTGTTCGGCTCTGCCTAAATAAAACGTGATATACAGTACTACTGAAATATATGTCAGACTAGAGTTACAGTATATGACCACTAAAAAACACGGTTACCTTACAGCGCTCTTGGTACTGTCAGGATCCTGTGCCGTGACCACGCCCACTTCTGCCCCCGGAGGGGCGTTTTCATAAACATCCAGAATGTAATAATCCATGGAGAAGACCGGTGCCTCGTCTACGTCTCCAATGATGATCTTCAGAGTGGTGGTGTCTTTGAATGGGCCCAGGTGGAAAAAACGGGAGTCCAGGTGAGTATTAACCCCCTCAATGTGAAGAGTGTAGGCCTTCTTCTTCTCATAGTCCAGATGCTGACACATAAACAAAACAAATTAAAATCATTACCTTGAACTCTGCCATTGTTACATTTTTTTCAGCCACACTAATTGTATGTAAGGCAGCAACCTTTTTCAGCAAGATAACACCTTCTTTCTTGTCACCATCAGTGGAGATATCAAAAATGGCAGCTCCCTCTGAATTGGTGATGCGGTAAGTCATTTCAGCGTTGACACCGAGATCGTCGTCATTTGCTTTGATTTTACCCACGGCTTTCCCGACCTGTGCCGATTCAGGAACATAAAGCTGGTAGTTCTCTGTGGTGGAGTGAATCATAACAAGAACTCATTCGTTTCATCATTAAACCCCTAGTGGACCACAGACACGGTTTTGTCAAAGCAATCTATTTTGTCAGTCAAGCACTCAGTTGAGAGAGCAACCCATTGTTTTAAGAAGCTTATTAGTGAGCAGTTCTGAGTACCGGTACATTGTGTGTTCAAATGGCATTGTGGAGCATTCATGTGCTATTTCCAGAAATTGTAATTACTCTTCGCATGTCATGCCCTGGATGTAATTGAACGAAATGTGTGGAGGCTGAGGAGAGGCAGGAGAGGAAGGAGAGAAATGAGCACTTACTCTGTGGGAACCTGGGGGGATTGTCATTGACATCCGTCAGAGTGACATTGATGGTGGTTGATCCAGATAGACCTCCCACCTGACCGGCCATGTCTTTGGCTTGGATGATAACAGTGTAGAACTCCCTGGCCTCTCTGTCCATGTTTGCCAAGGCAGTTCTAATGATGCCTGCAGCGAAGGAAAAAAATTGCATTGTGGCCATACACATCATTATACTTTGTGTCCTGGGTATTGATTGTATTTTGTAGATGGATATGTATGTACCTGTATGTGTGTGTGTGTGTGTGTGTGAGAGAGAGAGAGAGAGTGAAAGAGAGAGATACAGTATACTGTATTGATCCTGTAAGGGAAATTCAGTCTCTGCATTTAACCCTTCAGTGAAAAAGAGAGAGAGGGGAAAGATAGAGAGACCGAGAAAATATGCTTTGTGCGTTGAACCCAACTGAAAAAATGAAATGTTGACTCTCGTCATGAAGGGGATACTGGGAAGGGAGCATCTGACTCAAATGAATTCTCTCAGGAAACTAAGTGATTGGTGGGGGTGGGGATGTATAGGGCCCTGTCCTAACTGTCCCCTTTCGACCCCCTCTTGGCCTTTATCCCATCCTCGCATGCCATCCTGCCAGGCAACCCCCACACGCCTCACAGGTTTCAGAAAAGTGTGTGTGTGCCATCTGCCCGAACCATGCCCCAGGGTTCAGCAGACCATGGAGTGGCCGCAGCAGGCAGGGGGAAACAGATTGAGTTTGCACGGTGCACCTGTACAAGCATAAAGCCGCAGGGAATGCAACCCCCCACCGAGGCTCCGAGCTGAGGTGTGCAGCATCTGACATCTCGACTGGAAGCAACCGCAGCACAATGAACAGCCTTTAATTTTAACAGCTGATTTAGGAGTAGGGAACTTAGGTGGAGAAGGCTTGGGGCCTCTTGAAGACGCTGGCTGTTTGGGAGGTCATGTAAATTAGTAATAATTTAAAGCAGACAATTATCTAAGAGCCTCTAGTTGCTAGCAATATTTATCTGGTTCATAGTTGTGGCAAATGTGACCCAATTAAACAGCCAAACAAAACCCCTGTCTCCCTGTTCAAACACATGTAGGACTTTAAACTAAGCGCTGAGGTTAACCAAGGTTAACATTTGAATTGATGATACAACTTTGATGTTAATGTGAAAAACCTTCGGGGATTCCATTGTTATTTATTTATGTATTCTGTGGGAACATAGTGTGCTATGTATTCATGTACGCTGTTAGTCTTTTGAAGTAGAAAAATGCAATCAACTTTCTTTTTTCTTTTTTTTGAAAATTTGGATGTGTGAGCTAGCTGTGTCACATATTCTAGTAGGCAGAGGAGAGAAAATGTGCAGCCAGACACCTCAATCCGCCAGAACAAATAAGTACAGCCCAGTGTCCAGCCTCAGAGAATGTCATACAGATTGCACGCTGCACATCGAGACCAGAACCCACCTGCCAGAACTGGACATTTCACTCGAAAGCTTTATTTATTTATTTCATTTATTTCATTTTTTTCATTTTTTTTTTAAAGAAACATGCACAAACGTTGAACAGTCATTTCTGTTAACAGCCAGAGGCAAGAAGTA
>JASCQX010000123.1:4645298-4657952 GCA_030264415.1 Sardinella fimbriata
GTCATTATGTGTTTACTATGTGTATATTATGTGTTTTGGCTTGTTGTGCCACCCTCCACCAATCTGATTTTGGCAACCTGTTGACTGGGAGGAGGAGAAGATTCTATACACTAGTATTTTGAATGTTAGTGCAGTACCAGTTTTGGCCACAAACTTAAACACACATAACTGTTCCTTTAAGTGTCGAGATTTGTGTCACATGTCATGGCCTTTCGTCAGGAAGCAAAAGTAACACTAACTTTGTCACTTTTCTCTCTTTGGTTAGTGCCGGGTCAAGAAACATGGTCTTCTCCAAACAGGAGAAGGAGGCAGCAAAACTAGGACTCTCTGTCTTTACGGTAAGACATTTAGTCTCTGCATACTGCTTTTGACTGTTGGAGATGATAAGCACAACTATATTTGTATAAATTAATGGCTGGGTATATTATTTGTAATAAACATACTGTATCTTTATAGCCGTAAGCTGGTATTGGTGGCAATGCTTGTAAGTAACCAACAGCTAATTTTTTTTTGTAGCATCAAAAATCAGATGGATCTCAGGTAGCCTCTTCAAAAAAAACTACTGATGGAAATCAGGATCGAGACACGACAGAAGACAGGTAAAATGCTGCTGCTGAGATTGGTGCGAATAGAATAGAGCATGCCTCTTCCATGTCTTCTAATCATTCAGCACTAAACATACACGTGCCTTTATAATTACCTATAGGCACGAAAGTCATAAGAAGGCCAAAAAGGAGAAGAAGAAGAAAAAGGAAAAGAAGAAGCAGAAAGAGAAAGAGAAAAAGAAACGTCACAGGCAGGATTCCTCTTCATCTCTGTCAGACTCAGATGCAGACTATAAGAGGTAATCAGACCGTTTCTCATGCACTTGGGGATGGAGTGGTGGCAGATTGGAGTTTTAAAAAGTCAGTATTTGGATTGAACACTAGAGGGTGCCAAAGCACAGTTGTGTCAAGTGATGGCGCTGAAATTGATGACTCATTTTGAATGCAGATAGACTGTAAAATACCTATTCTGTAAAGTTTTGACACTTTGCATTTATTTTGTTTTAACTCTAAAGTGCTTTAAGTAAACAAGTACATATACAGCCAACGTATAATATCACAGATGCTCCGATAACTTTGAAAGGGCTGAACGGACAAATGACCATTGCTGCTTACGGAGCAGATCTTGTATAAATTTTGTTGGCAACCATTATTTGTGTTTGTTAGTGTTAGCGTGTGCACAGCATCTTGCTTCATGCAACACCCTCCTCCCTCCTCCCCCCACTCCCCACCCACAGTCTCCCAGGCATACACACACATACGCACAGACTCATTCTCATTGCCACACACAAGCCAACCTCCTCCCCTCTCCCAATCATTGATTGTCTGGGTGGGTTTTGTGCCTCACAGGCGGAGAAAGGACCACCATAGTCATAATCCATCATGGAGCAGTCAGAGTGGAGCCAGACCCCATGACAGCCATTTAGGAAGGGGGGCAAAGGGCGAGCATCCCCCCCACTCCCCACTTGGCCGGCGACGCCAGCGACGGCATGACACTGAGTCTTCATCCGATGGGGGGTCTCGCCACCCTCACCGCAGTGCCAAGCGCAGGTCCCCCTCTGCGTCCCCACCACAATGCCATCGACGGCGCCATGACACGGACTCAGACGACTAATGCCCCTGTCAACCTCACACACCCCTTCATACCACACTCACCAATGTAGAAATGCAGGGAGATAGACTATTTTAACTCTGCTCATTCCCAGAGACACATGGCAAATTGGGCAAGTTGCTGTCAGTAAACTGGATTACTTTCAGTGGAGTCACAGCAAAGCACAAGGCCCATCAGGCCAAATCATTCTTTTGTGCATCATTGCAAGATCTGCTACCCATCATGGCAACATACAGACAGTACAGACAAGGTGCTGCTCAGGTGTCTAGTTGGCTCATGTCACTGCAGAGCCTTCAGTTAAGTGTAGCAAAAATGGATAAGAGCTTAAGATGCAAGCCATGAGGATTTTTTTTTATCAGTGTAATGTTTTTATTTAGGACATACTGAATGGAAATGTATATTGGATGGTTTGTGTATGTTATTTTTTTACATCGTATAATAGAAATGTCATAAGGTGAAATTCTAGATGGGTATTAAAATAGGAAGATTGAAGACCATACAGCCTCAGTTTTAGTTTGTCCCTGCAGTCGCTTAAATGGGGGTATTTCTGTAATGAAAAAGTCCTGGCATTATGGATACAAATCACTCTGTTATACTCAATGTATAGTTATAATGGCAGTTTTGTACTTTAAATAATTTGTGATAAGATTACTGTCTCCATTGACTTACTAGGTTATGCAAGGTTTGATGGACCACAGAGAAGAACAGAATGCAAATTAAGTTCAAACCAGACAGTGTCATAAAAAAAATCCTGTCGTAAAAAAAAAAAAAAGTCACCTTATTTACTCATATATTACAATGTTGGCAGAAGTGAGAAAATGTTTTGGAAATTTGGCCGACTGAGAGATGCTGTGATGGCATCTGGATGGAAATGTGTTAATTGAGCTACTTTGCCATGTACTGGCCCTCCCCATCTTTAATCAATCTAGTGAGAGTTGGCCCTTTGTCCAAGCCGGAGTGCCGCTCCCGGCCTGGTGAGACGGCACTGGAATGCACTCCAATGGTCATAATAGAGCGTAGTGTTTGCATTTGCATTGAGTCACTGTGAAAGGGGGCATTCTGCTGGCTGGCACCTGGGGTTGCACTAAAAAAGAGCAAAGCACAGACAAAAGAGAGGGTGCAAAAAACCAGGCCGGTCCCTTTATTCAGCCCCAGTAGCACAGGAGCGCCACACACAAACCCAAGCTGATGGAGCAGCGGGAGTGGGCGAAACAAAGGCACCCTGTAAGAGAGAGAGAAAGAGAAGGAGCGCACCCCTCCTTTTCCCACCGTCATACTCTCCTGCCATGCGTTACGGGCTTGGCTGCATTATCCATGGCACCCTAATCAGGCCAAAGGAACGTTGTCCTAGATTGGTTTCCCTCCCTCTTGTCCCAAAACACCCCTGGCGACTGAGCAGGCCCTGCTGACCACACAGAGCCCGGCCACTTCCATTTGTCACTTATTAAAAAAGCCTCTGTAAGCAGGGAGGTGTCTGTCGCCGGAGGATGTTTAAGAGCCGGCCGGTGGGCGACAGGGTGTGTGAGTGAGGATGGGAGTCAGCGGGAGGTGGAGGGCTCCATGACACCAGGCAGTGCGGCGGAGCTTACATGAGGAGTCATTCAGAAGAAAAAGCCCTCATGAGAAAAAGGGGGAAGGCGTCCACAATGGAGGTTGAGCCCAGCGATGGCAGGGCGCAGCCAGCGGGAGAAGACATTAGCCTCTAAAATAATTTCTGCTGTAAGCACAAAGCCCTAGTCCAGATAATTAGGTTCAGGGGATGGCAGTAGGTTTTAGATGCCCAGTATGACGTCCAACCATTTCCCATAGAATTTATGGGGTTATGTGACCACATGGAAAACCAGCAGATGCTATGTTTGGTCTAATTGTATTACAATCAATAACACAAATATTAGCATCATTTTAATTAACAGATCATGATGCTTCTTATAAACATTTCCAAGATTATTTATGTGGAAGGTTTGATTCAAAGTTTTAGATGTACTCTATATCTTATTTGAATATGTGACAAATAAAACTTGCATCTGGCCCTTGTGAAACAAAGAACCTATGCAAGTTTTTTTTTTTTTCACCTCACTGATGAGGCCTAATATACAGTAGGACCATGGCCTATCACTGGATCGCGCAGAATATTGTAAACTAGGGTAGCAATATTTATGTTTTTTGTCAGATTAATAGATATATGTTATAATATATTACATATATACAAATACATATATACAAATATACTTGTATACACATACACATATGTATGACATGCATTGTTTTGTCTTGGGTCCTAATTAGTGTCTTTTGAGCAAAGGCAGCATCTGTTCACCAACACTAATCTGACAAAATCCAAAAATATTGCGACACATAAAATAGCAATACCCTCTGGTCATATTGCTTTTTGAATATCCTGAGCCTCCTTTAAATTAGATTTACATTAACATCAGTCTGATTGAAAAGACCTTCTTTAATGATCTGACTATAAAGTATCCCATTGATTATTCTGGAGGGCTGTGTCGATCTCCATCCTGCATGCTTTCTGTCGCCCCATTTCATCCACATGGCACTGAGCTTGGTGTGGTTAAAGATTCTTAGAAAATCAGAAGTTGCACTTATATGTTCAGTCTAGGATGTATGTAAAATATGAAGATGCAAAAAAAAGGAACATGGCAAAATCCTTGAAACACACCAGTTGCACACCATTATTCTAACTGCTTTAATTACAGTGCTTTTCTGTCAAAATCAAGGCTGAGAAAAGTTGACATGTAAAAAATAAAACAAACATTCATGTTAAGGAATCACACTAATAATCAATCTACAAGATTAACACAGTTTTGAACTCCAAGTCAAGCACTTTAAAGCAAACTCCAAAAGCTTGTGTGTCTAACCAATATAACACAGATTTGTTGCTTCAAGTTTTCTTAATCATACGATCTCATAATAATGTCATTCAATAGTATCTAAAGCTATCAAACAGTACAATTTAACAGTTGACTTGGAGACCATAGCCAGTAGCTTAACAAGTACACTGTATGCACTGTATTTGTAGAATCAATCTGATAGATTTCATATTGCTATAGACATGCCACATTCAACAGAGGGTCATGTGCTGATTTCGACATGACAAAGGCATGAGAAAAGCCATGGAGGCCTGAATAAATCAGATCACACTGAATAACATGTATATTTCCTTGCAATGCTTATCTAATAATAGTGATGTGTTAACCAACAAACAGGGCCCCCATAAGCCTTAGGCACCAGTTATCAAGGGTAATGAGCACTGAGTTGGCCAAAAATGTAAACAATCAAAGCCTCACCCATTCCGTCACAACCATGCAGTTTTGCTCATTCAGGTTCTTTAACAAGGCAGAACATGATTAACCTGAGACACAATGATGTTCTCCTACACAGAAGCAGGTGAAAACAAAGGCCATCGCACCCAATCTTGATAGCCCATACATAAAATGCATAGAAGTCATCCCCGAAACACCTTTCAATAGCATTCGATGACAGATAAAGCTCAACAACTGATTGGTTCCAACTAGAGTTCCTATGTGAAACAGGATCACCACAAGACCACTTTCTTTCAATAGGATACAGTGTAACTATGGTATCAATAACTGTTAATAGGTCATCATGTTTATATGATAGTCATTAAAGGAGAGGAAAGGTAGCAGGTAGTGTGTCTGTACAGTATCCACTGGCATCTGGCATTTAGTTTAAATGATTATACCCCCCACCCTTTCAGTACATGTGCAATCTCACACAATGTTGAGGAGATTTCATTCGTAAAGGCATCGACTAACTGAGACAGGAGTGCTTAAGAAGACAGGTGCCTTTGAAGGTTGCTTCTTTTCTCCCCTTTTCACTCCCTTAGCGTGTTCCATCAAATGCCTGTTAAAGGGTTATTAAATAACAGAGTAAGGAAATGTTGAGTACGTTACATATTGCATAAGAGTGCATCAGGCAGCCCCATACCAAAACAAGACTATTTACATTAAATAAGAGACCTGACAGCTACGACTCATTCATCCTCTCGCTAATGAAATATTGCTGTGACCAGGCATGAGATGAGGGCAGCATCTGCCACCCATACATTTTAAACCCCAAATTTTCAACACGAGGAGTAAAAGCGATGAAGAGAGGGGAAACAGAGCAACGGAGAGATGGGACATGCGGTCATCATTTCTGGTTCCGCAGCTGATTGGAAAGCCAGTCTAGTCCTTCGTACAGGCCGTCACCACTGGTGGCACAAGTGGCCTGGATGTACCAGTTTCTGTGGCGCAATGAGTGCAGTCCCAGTTTATCTGTAATCTCAGCAGCGTTCATGGCGTTGGGGAGGTCCTGAGGGAGGAGGCACAGTTGTCTCAAACGAGCAGCAAAGAGCACAACAAGGGAAATATTTGTTCAAAAATGGCTACAGTACAAGGAGGTGACAAATGTTTACCTGTTTGTTGGCAAACACTAATAAAACTGCTTCTCTGAGCTCGTCCTCCGCAAGCATTCTCATAAGTTCCTCCCTTGCTTCATTGACACGCTCTCTGTCGTTACTGTCCACAACGAAGATGAGACCTGTTAAGGAAAGAGTGTTGAAATCATTAATACTTTTCCCCCTGAAAAAAAAAAACATACATCAAAACTAAATGTTACCAAAGCTTACCCTGTGTGTTCTGGAAGTAATGGCGCCACAATGGTCGAATTTTATCTTGACCACCCACATCCCACACGGTGAAACTTATGTTCTTGTATTCCACTGTTTCTACATTGAAACCTGTTGGACAGTTTTACAGTAGATATATAATTAGGTGTAGGCTTAGGCATGAGGTCATGCAAATCAAGGTTTCAATATATGGCTATGGTTTCAATATAGTGACTTACCAATAGTTGGAATAGTGGTAACAATTTCACCAAGTTTGAGCTTGTACAAAATAGTAGTTTTGCCAGCAGCATCAAGTCCAACCATGAGAATTCGCATCTCTTTTTTGCCAAAAACTTTGAACAAGTTTGCAAATATGTTACCCATGGTTTAGGTTGGAGAATGGACTTACTTCTCTGAAATCTGCTGTGAAGAGAGACATAAAATAACGTTAAAGAGCGTGCTGTTCTCAATTTATGATTAAGTAGTGCTGCTCAATTACTACCGGTAGGCCTAGTTTCTCTGCTCTAGTTGCAGTTAACTGGAGACGTCAATCTATTTCGATTTCAATAAACATGCAGGTTATCGTACCAAGTTGACCAGAAAAAAAAAATTCTGATCAAGACTTTGATAGTCTTAAATCACAGACCGGCTAACGTTTACGTCAGCTTGCTTGCTAGCTAATATGCTAACGTTACTGTAATGAATTCAAGCTGCAGGTATATTTTGCTACTTTTCAGTGTTTTAGATGCAACAATGTTGCAGACAGTCACTGACCAAAACATTCGACTTTTCACGTAACCAACTTTCAACTAATGTAACAAGACTGGGCGGCGAAGTGTGCGCTTGTGATACAATGTTGCAATTGGGTATTTAACTAACAGAGCAAGCTAACATTAGCCAAGAGGTTATAACGTTAGCTATCTGAATGCCAAATAAGATCCACAAACATTGACAATACTATAACGTCAAGCGTTTTCATCTAACATTTATAATGTTACTACAACTTAATCAGTTAAAGACATAATTTACAAAATGTAGCTTTGGGAAAACATTTAGGCTACTGTAAAAAATGCTCGCGCTAGCGTGACTACATTGTAGACCGCTTAGACAACAAATCTCAGTCGCGACTAATGGCTAGCGGCAAATAGGCTACGCCTCCAGAATGGTTTATATCAATTAGTCTAAATCTTCGTGTATCACCTTCAAATCGGTTAGCTATTAAAATTATGGTATAAATAATCTCTTGCCTTAGTATTTTGTTGTTGCCTCTGCTGTACGGAATTCAAGGCGTTCCCTTCCTCAAAATGGCGATTAGTGGGCCACGTCAACACGTCCGTAAGCACTCTCAAAGAGCATCACTAGTACCTCTATGTGGGGTGGAGGACTAATTCTGATTAAATTGTGATCACACTTTGATTTGGGTAAGTGTAGACGCAGATGCATGTATACACCATGCACGAGACAACATCTCATGCTTAAATTTAATAGCTTATTTTTTCCCTGTAGGCCAAGGCTATTGGTTTACCATAGGTTCTAGTGAAATCTAGTAAAGAGATTCAATTATTGGACCCTATAGAAGGTCTATCTGACAGTAACGTTAGTTCATCCAGTGCAGATGAAGCTATCATACTGAAGGCCTAATTAAGCTTGATGAAAGGTTTCTAATGACACAAGCTTCCATAGGTTAAGAAGCCTAATTTAGCCTACAGCACAATAAATAAATAAGTCAGTGAAACAACAAGGCCCCTCTGCCACACATGACCACTGCACATCTTTCAATGGTTATGAATTGAGCCTGTCATTACACAACCATCTTGCATGACGGGTCTTGCCTTCCAGGTGTTCTAGTGGTGTGATGAACTTCTCGGATGTTCCTCCTTTTTGCATACAAAGGCACATATTCATAGATCTGTAATGCCATCATAATCAACTGGACAAGAAACATGGATCTGTCAGACAGTGTTGGCTTTTTATGATGTATTCTCACGGTCTAAAGAGAGCAGCTGTTGCCATTCTGGGGGTGGAGGCCACTGACCCAGCCTTGAGTTTTCTAGCATAGGAGCCACACTCTCAGACTGAACTAGCACACAGTGGCCTTGTATGCTGAGATGCCAGGTGTTAACTAATGCAAAGCCCTGCAATGACCAAGGTTCACAGATCTGACACATTCTCACCCATCCTGCATGATTTTGCTTTTTGGCCAAATAAAGAGTTTAAAACAATTTTGAATTAAAAAAAAATATACTCAAAGCAAGTTAAGGTAAAGCTGCTGTGTTCCTCCACACAGAACACTAGACTTTGGTGTTTGGAACCAATTTTGTCAATTGCATGTGGACTGCAGTAGTTAGCTCTTGCACCTGCACTCCAATGCATTTATTCTTTGTGTGTCTGTGTGTATGTGAGTGTGTGCAGAGTATATTTGTTTTGTGTGTGTATTTTACCACAACTCATTGAAGGTTTTTCTGTATCCTATGGCTACAGCTGATGTAATTGCTGACCATATCCATGCATAAGCCTGCATAATTTGAAGCTGATGTGTACCTCCTCCAGTGGCTGAGAGCACAATTGGCTGACTGATGTGTCTATGGCTAGTAGGCTAGTATGGTGAGTAGTAAATGCACCACCCAGCACTTTAGTCTGCGCATATTACCCATAGGGATACCAAAGGCACAGAGACGGCAATACAGTGCAGAGGTCTTGTATTCTTTTGACTCAAATCAAAGTGTAATATTGATATTTGTGGCAATAGACCGTTCCTTTTTATAAAAATTACTAAGTAGAAGTGAACTGTCGCCTCCCATAGGCCAAAAAAGTGCACAACATCCAGAACCAAATTCAAATATTATGTCATTTGTAAATAGATTAATTATTCCAGTCCCAGCAGTTTTTTTGGACAAATTATGTGTCTATCTATTTAATAACAATGAATAATGAGATTAATAATGTTTCATATCACATTAATGATAAAATGTCCTGTATGTGTGTATACTCAAATCTTCAAAACTCAAATAATTAAATTTACACTTTGTTTATGCAGCCATAATTAAGATGAAATATTAACTCTCCGTGGTTCAAGGGCGACTCAATGTCAGTCTTAGCAACTATTAAAACCACATCTCTATAAACTGGTAGAACATAAGAAGCTTATACAGTATTTTTAAATATTGAAAAACGTGAATATCCTGCACTAATTTGAAGATTCAAACAAAAAACTGTTAAAAATCCCATTATGATGAAGGTATAATAGCCTCCTATTCATTAATTTTCAGTTTGTGGTCATTAGTGTGGTAAAGTATTAGCATATAGGACTAAGTTGTATGAGTACTCCTTGCACTGAATCCTAAATCCAGATGCTGTTAAGACCCATGTAAACAGCTCTGGTGTCTTTCTTGTATCTAATTATGATCTTAGATAGTCTATTTGTACACTGTAGCAGTGCACTGCATATAGCATTGCTGTGTGTGCAGAAATAGATTCATATTTTGTTTGCTTCAAAGACACACATTGGGCTGCTGAATTGTGACAGGCACACCTGCATGGCATGCTGTCATCTCTGTTATATGTTCCATTTTATTAGCATTTTTGTTCACTTGCCAACCTAACCCCAGGCGTCAAAAGGAGACTGCATCTTTAGTTGTAAATCAAGAGGCACATTTTTAAGTATGCTCTTAAAGCCTACGAAACAACACCGATTTTACTTGTGTCACAATTAACCATTGGCTAAGGCAATATAATTTAAACTTTTGAATTGTTTACCTTCTGCCAGTATTTATTTGGGAAGCGTTACCATTACTATTCTCTGTGTATCATTGCAACAAATATATGCTTTTTTCGCATAATAAATACATAAGCTATAAAAGCCTGATGTGTTTCTAATTAGCAGCTAATACAGAATGGCATCAATCACTATATACTGTATAGTCGATATTTTGATACTAGAACCTTGATCAAGCATACAGTTACAGCATAAATCCTGCTAGGTCATAATTTGCCCAGTTCATAATAACCATCGATCAAGTCCTTACATACCACGGCCTGTAGTCAAGGGTATGGAACTATCCATGGCAGCTCTAGGTCTTGTTTGTGTTCTTCCGTAATCCAGGTGCTCACATCACTGATTGTTCCTCATCCTCTATAAGACCTATTGGTACTGGTCTGTCTATTGATTGCTGTCATAATTCCTATCTATTCTATCAATTGAAGTTACTGTCACTGAAAGTGCATGGAAAAGATTTCAGAATGAGCGATTTCAGAATGAGCATCTGTTTAAATAAGTTGGCACAAAAATGGTGTAAGTCATAAATCTCAGAGGCGTTACTTATTTGTCTGGTCACCCAAAGACAAATGGAGGCAAAGCGTTGGATTTCTCCAGTAGCCCGGTCAAAGTGGCCTTGAATGGAGGAGGACCGCCAAGGGACAAAACAGGCCTCGCAGTAGGAAATGGGGCTTGCAGCTCAGTAGGGAACCACTGCACCCCCCCGGAGATGTAGCTTAGAAATGAGAAAATCTCCCAGTGAGGGGCTTGAGAACAGCGGGCTCTTGGCGTGAGGGTTCTTGTGTGTGTATGTGTGTGTGTGTGTGCATGTGTGTATATGTGTGAGTACTTGTGTGCTTGTCAAAAGGATATTATGGCCTCATAACCGAAACATGGCCCTTCCGAGGCAAGGCAAATGGCAGGCGGGGTGCAGATCCCAGGCAAACCCTCCTCCGAAGGCGAGGGGCGCCCATCATAACAATCTGGAGAACAATGCCAATGCCTATATCATGCGCTTCCATTGTGAGCACCAGGAGGGGCACTGGAGACAACAGTGCGTCTGTGAGGAGCACAATGAGAACCCGGGGAGGCCGGGCCGCATGGGAACCCAGAGGGACAGGCGTGGATGCTTCCCCCTTCGGCGCCCGATCTGCCCGAAGATGCCCAGGGCCAAGTTCCGAGGTGGTGCGGGGCAGGAAACAAATGGAACATTATGACGACAACCCCTGTGGCTGCCATGAGAGGGTCCATGCTGGCTCTACCCATTGGCAAACAGAGTCGCTGGGCACTTTACCCCACGCCACTCTCAGCAGGGGGCGATGTGGAGCGAGACGGGTTGGGGCACCGGATAAATGAGCCCCACGGTGTCGGCTGCCAATCACTTTTGTGTGGCGATTGTTGGTGGCCTGAAAAGGTCGTTAAGGGGATTTACATAACATTTTGCATCCGTCCTTGGTCACATAAGGAAATGTGCTTCGCCCCACGCTAATTCTCCATGTGGACCATGTAGTCAGATCAGGAACTTCCTGGCATGTCTTTTGGAACGCAGAATTTTCTAGGCGGAGTAAGAGGTTGGGGACGAAGAGGGCCGTTTTACATTCTTCTCTGCTGTGCCATCCCCATGTAACAAATGTTGTTCAACTTTGAAATATGAGATGAATGTAAAATGTTAAGGAAGGGCCTTACTTCCTGAAGATATAGTTTTTACATTAATGTGATACATGAGGAGGATACTACTCTAAATCTTCTCTGGTACTTACAGTACATCCAGTACCCCCATTACCTTCTGACATCGTCATCTTAATTGGTCAATTAGAAGTTTAATTAACTGGCATTTTTTGCACCCTCTGGTGGCCATTGTCAAACAGCGTATTCACTTTATTCTGCATGCAAACAAGAGGGGTGACATGACAGTTTGTCTTGGAACATCCGGTCGGGAAACGCACTGGGATGCATTATCGTTTCAACTGTCTGATTTAAGTTGCCTTTTTTTTCTAGGTTGGGTCCACTTAATCAAAGAAGTTTGCAGAACAGCGAAGATGTTTTCAGCCGCAAAAACTGTGTTAACATGATTAATACAGTTTTGTGATCGTCATATTTCATGAAATAGAATGGATGTGTATGAAAGCAAGTGGCACAATGGAAGTTTCTACACAAATGCTGAAGAAAAACAAGGTCAACAGATCTAAGTCACATGCAAACACTGCTGTCACTGAAAAAAGCAAAACGGTTTCCGACGGACCGACTGACATACAGTGGTGTATAGAGTCGCTGCACAAGACTAAAAAACTAAGATGGGCGGGGCAGAATGTGGTGATTAACAAATTTTCAAAATATGGAGGACTGATTGCAGGTCAGGCATTTGTTTTCCACCGAAAGCTGGTTGGTGATTAGAATGCAATGGTAGCTTGAATGTTGGAATACAATTATGTATTCTCAACCACCGATGTCAATTAAGGTGTTGGGAAACAAACCTCAGGTTTGTAAGCTAAAATTTTTACATCCACTTTTTTAAGGTTCTGTAAAGTGCATAACAAAATTAGCCTGGCTAACACCAGCCTAAATCTCAAGTGAGATTTAGTCTGGGGACCACCTATATATTTTCTCGTACAGGATT
>JASCQX010000123.1:6373239-6385481 GCA_030264415.1 Sardinella fimbriata
GATGATGATGATGATGAAGCCTTAGTTGCTGTTGTTATAGCCACTTCAGGGATTCAGAACAAACGAGAAGTTTAGTTCGTGTTTCAGTTCGAATTTGTGTGTGTTAAAATAATATAAAAATAATGCAGGCTATTTGTTTATTATTATTATTATTATTATTATTATTATTATTATTATTATTATTATTATTGTTATTATTATTATTATCACTAGGCTACTACTACTACTAGTAGTAGGCCTAGTCTACATTCGTAACACTTTGGACATTGCGGGCAAACTTGGTTAATTGGTCAGAATTGGGCTTTGGGTAGGGCAGTGGGATGGGGTTAAATAAGAGGCGCGTTGTGAATTGTGTAAACAGCCCAGGGCAAAGGAAAAAGTTCATGCCCGGGTCCTTGTAAGGAGAAACCGGCGGAGCATAGGAGAGCGCACGGTCATTTAATCAGAGCGACCTGTGAGGGATTACGAAGATATGATGACCGCAACTTCGCCTCTCAATTATCATTCACAATTACAGGTTGTCCGTCCTCCCATCCCCCCCCAAAAAATGAACATGTCCTCCCATATAGGGACACCGGACCGTTTGAATATGTGTGGTGCTTCCTGTTGTGACAGTATCTACATCCTATTTATCGTTACATTTCTTTATACTTAACGCAATTTTAAATATTTTGCAGGCATATTTTTTTTCTAGCCTATTAGTTTTACAAACTAATATAATCGGCATTGGGTTTGTTTGAAAGTTAAAAATCCCATCTGAAGTGAATCTTTCATTTTAACATCACTGCTTAGGCTGTTAAAAAAGTATTTTAATTATTCAGACTGTTTTGCATACGGTTTGAATAAAAAAATGTAAAAAGTCGTTATGCATTTGATTTCCATGTCTAAAATCTTATATTCTCAGCGGCGGCTCCATTCTTGATTCTATTCTCAGTGGATTCCTCGATGTTTGGGCAACAAAATGAGGGACAGAAGCAGTGATAGTAGTCTTTGTTTAAAGACGTTGACGGTGTGTTTGCACTTTGTGGAATTATGACCACAATGTAACCTCTTTTTATGGAACAGGCCCTGTACCTGATCTAATAACAATTCTGTAGGATGGTTAGATCATCTATCAAACCCAAAACAACAACTGTGATGCGAAAGGGACGGTGTAATGGCATCTCAATAGCATTCTTCTCACCTCCTCGACCACTAATGACACATGGTAGGTGTTTGGCTTTCTCCGTTTGGCTTCAAGGGCTCCTAATCTGACTCGCACTCGGGGTAAACTTTCGCACCTTTTCTGTGCCCAAACTATCTTAATTCCACCGTAATGAGCTCTTGCATGCCGCCCACTCAACTGGATGAGGAGCATCGCCTGGCGCTTTGATCCGAGCCCCACTGTTGATTGAGTCCTTTAACTAACAGCCAGCGTTAATAAAGGCTCACATTAAGACTCGAAACTGCAGGAAGCAAACACAAGGGGTGATTACCACCAATGCCATTTATTGCTTGTTTGAAAACAGATGTTCGTGATGTCTTTCGTGATTCATGAGGTGGTGTGAGATCGATGTCATTACGTTGAATTTTCATACCTAAGGGCTAAATAAGAGTTTTAGATACTTAATAGACCTATGTGTCAAACGTTTGTGAACCAAACATGTTAATAATTTAAAGTCTTTTTAGAATAGGGCTTCCAAAATTCTGCATTATTATTTATCTAAAGAAAAACAGAAACAAACTACATAATACGAACCAAAACATATCATGACAAAATGTGATTGATCTGTTATTATTAGCCTATCATTGTTTTATTTTTTCATTTTAATCCTTGAATGAATTTCTTACAGGGTTTTTGGCGTGCCCCTGTTTACAATTATATCTAAATATATTATGGCTAAAATGATGCTAAAGTAAAGTTTTACAGCTGCAGTGTAGTCTATAATCTAATAAAATGAGCGCGCTCATAGTGTGTGCATGGCGAGGGTGGGCTCGGACGTCCCAACACCTCCTCTGTGTGTGGCCAGAAGTGAAATGCATTGCTCTAGCAGAGCCCGGCCTCCAATTGGGATGTTTGGGAGGCGGAGTCTTACTGGCAGCAAAAGGGGAAAGAATTGAACTGCGCAAAGAGTCTTGACGGATGCCCAAAGTTCAGAAGTTTTCCAATGTGCGCTTTGGTTGAGAGAGGAGCTAACCACGTTAACCCGATCCAGACTTACAACGCTTTCGTTTTTATAGTATTTCTAAAGTGACTGAGAGGGGACTCTGGTTTGTCAACTCATTTGAGAAGGAGAAACAAAGTGGAGCTTCGCTTCTGCGGAGTCTGGGAAGTTCGTTCTTCGCAAGCACCGTAGAGCTGAGAGGAGAAGACATGCAGGCTCGCTATTCCGTTTCGAGCCCGAACTCTCTGGGCGTCGTGCCCTACATTGGCAGCGAGCAAAGCTACTACCGGGCCGCGGCTGGTGGGGGTTACACAGGGATGCCGGCCACGATGAGTATGTACTCCCACGCGGCTCATGACCAGTACCCCGCCAGCATGGCGAGGGCTTATGGACCGTACACCCCACAGCCCCAGCCCAAGGATATGGTCAAACCGCCATACAGTTACATCGCGCTCATCACAATGGCCATTCAAAATTCTCCGGACAAGAAGGTGACACTGAATGGGATTTATCAGTTCATAATGGAGAGGTTTCCTTTTTACAGGGACAACAAACAAGGGTGGCAAAATAGCATCCGTCACAATCTCTCCCTCAATGAGTGCTTTGTCAAAGTTCCACGCGATGACAAAAAGCCTGGTAAAGGCAGCTATTGGACCCTGGACCCAGATTCTTACAACATGTTTGAAAACGGGAGCTTCTTGAGGCGACGGCGGCGTTTTAAAAAGAAGGACGCGTTGAAGGAAAAGGAGGAAAGGCAGGTAAAGGACACATCATCCCGACCACAGCAACAGCAACAATCCGGCCGGGAGCAGGAGCAGCCTGTCCAAAGCTCACAGCCCGTCCGCATACAGGACATTAAGACTGAGAACGGCACCTCAACACCACCGCAGGCTGTCTCTCCTACACTAAATGCAGTACCCAAGATAGAGAGCCCTGACAGTAGTAGTATGTCCAGTGGCAGTCCACACAGCATCCCCTCCAACCGCTCCATCGGCCTAGAGAACTCTGAGCACCACCATCAGCATGGCCAGGCCCCTGCGCAAGGTTTCAGCGTGGACAACATAATGACGTCCCTTCGGGGCTCACCTCAAGGTGCCAGCGATCTCGCACCCTCTCTCATCGCCTCATCTCGGACAGGTATAACTCCATCTTTGTCCCTTAACTATTCTCCCAATCAGACATCCGTCTATAGTTCACCTTGTAATCAAAACTCAATCTCCACTACCTCGAACGCGACCTACCATTGCAATATGCAGGCAATGAGTTTGTACGCTGGGGACCGCTCTGGACATCTAGCGACGACAACCACCGTGGATGAAACGTTGCCTGATTACTCCATTACGACTACCACCTCCTCGCTGAGTCATGGCAATCTAACTCCAGGCCAGGAAGGCCACCACCCGCACCAAGGGCGCCTCGCCTCATGGTACCTCAACCAAGCCGGAGATCTGGGCCATATCGGCGCAACGTACCCGAGCCAGCAGCAGAACTTCCACTCTGTCCGAGAGATGTTCGAATCCCAAAGAATTGGCTTGAATAATTCTCCGGTGAACGGGAATAACAGCTGTCAAATGTCTTTCCCCCCAAGCCAGTCCATTTATCGCACGTCGGGGGCTTTTGTCTATGACTGCAGCAAATTTTGACCAAAAGTCTTTTTGTTGTTGTTTTTTTTTTTTTACTCTCCCATTCTCCCCTTTCTTTCCTTCAATACACCCAGAGAGTCGTTATGCACACCCTCCCCTTCGATGGACTAAAACGAAACAGAACACACAGTCAGAAAAAATGATCTTGGTTTGTAAAGGACAGTGTTACTGCAAATAACACGTAAGTCTCTTTTTGCTTTTGTGAGCTATGTTAAAAAGACGCCAGACTGCCATGGACTTGTTATTACGTGTAAATTGCATATAGTAATTTATTTCTAAATTGTAGCCGGATATTGTGGACCAAACACCAAAAAGTGTTTCTAAATTGAACTGCCTTAATTGTTCAAATGTTCCACTATAGCAAAGGAACATATATATCTCCGTATCCTTTCAAATTTTCTCCTTTTGTTGAAAAAGTATTCTGAAGGAACTGCATTGTTTGTTAATAAATTACCATTTTATTTGAGTTAGAAGTACGGCTGATTTCTTAAATTATTCCCAAACATTTGCAATGGCGTCGATTTTCAGTTAAATACAGAGTAGACAGAAGTGAACTTTAAAATTATTTTACTGACAGAAATTCAATCCTTGCGGGGAGACATATTAGAATTGGTCGATTGGGGAAGGCCTATCGGCCTACTTGTTAGTTCATTTACCAACTAAATGTTATACTTCTGACACGTTTACGGTTTATATTTTAGTATAGGCAGCAGTGGTAAATTAGTTGCTGAACTGTGACGTTTTTTTCAGCATTTTCGTGACTTTCATGGTTGTGGAAGTCAGCAAGGCGGCAGCAATTATGCTGGAGCCTCTGAATTTAGGCCCTAGTGTGTAATGCATTGCCTTTTCCCATTCGAGTAGCCTATAAACGATTTGATCAAGCAAGTGTTTGGTAGCAAGTGCGGTAGTGTTTGGTACTAAATGCGCTTATGATATGAAATGATAAAATGCAAGGCTTTACTGGTTTGCCTCTCTGTGTTGATCTACATCCCCCTCCAAATCCTATGCATGAAATCAGCCCGCAACAAACTAGCGCTGCACAGTTATCTTATAACATTTGATTTAAAAACTAAGGTAAACTAAATGTCACAAATGCTCTATAATATTATGCCATATGTTTCAATACGATTTATTTCTAAATAAAGTGCTCGGTAAGTTACTGGTATGAAATGCGGTAAAATTTAGCTGACCTAGGGAAAAAATGCCACAGCAATATTTATTGAAATCTATTGCCTAATGTGTAGGCTATCAAATGTAAACACGTGTTTAGAGCATGTATCGGTATCTGCACATGAACAGACGGTTGACCTTGATTGATAAACATTGTTGTGGATTGGTTTGGGCAATTTTGCCATCTTCTGTTGTCGCCCCCTCTCCTTGTCTGACATGGGCGATCTGTCAACACGCTGACCCGAGGCCTAGCCTGGTAACGGTTCCTCGACGAAGTCTGGTCCACCTAGCTTAGTGTTGTTTTGGATAGCCACGTGTGTGTACTGGAGCATTCCAGTGCTTGGTTAATATCATACCACGCATGCCAAAGATACTCCTATAGCCTCAAGTTGTTTAGAGACAGCAGAGCAACATAAGGAGATGCCTTAAGACAATATAGGGCGCTTTCAAGAAGGTGCGGCCGCCTTGCAGATACACACTTTAACACATTATTAAATAGCCTACAAATTTAAACAGACTTATATCAATTAAATATCATGTTTGACATTTGGCTCATGACAATATATTCCCCTGTAAACCATATTCCAAATCCCAGGACGCAGTAAAAGGCCTTCACTTGTTTGATGAACCAATATTTATTTATTTATGTCTTGACATCTCATTTGCCGCAGGTAGGCTGTGGACAGGCACTTTTCATGTTTTAATTTTTCAAATTACAGTAACAACTTCTAATATTTTGATACGTATTGGAAAAGGCCATTTTTGTTATAAGACGTTTTCTCTGGGATATGCGTAATTTCTTTTTTCTTTTTCTTTTTTTTCATGGGCATTCACTCTTTTAAAAAATCCCAACCTACCTGAGAGAGCGCTTGGGCGTTTTGAGTAAAGGCACCTCAGCGTAAATGAAAATATATTAAGGCCTATATTATTATTATTATTATTATTATTATTATTATTATTATTATTATTATTATTATTATTATTATTATCATTATTATATCAATAATACCACAACTGTCCATTAGTGTGAGTGCATTAGCCTACCCAATCCCCGCTACCTCTTAGGCCTAATAGCGCGCATAGTTTGCCAGAGAGGTTAAATCTTTAATTTTACAAACTTTTAAGTTCAGTAATCAGTAATTTTATCAGATAATGTAATACCCAGGTGCTTGACAGCGCATATTAATGATTATTGTGATACCCTGTAGCCTATGTGTTCAATGTACCCTGAGTGTTGGGTAGGCTATATCAGTGCTGACACTTCAGTTACCACCTCACATTAACATTACTGCAAACAGGCATATCCTAACAATCAATGACTCTTTTTTTTCTCTACATTCCCTTAAAATTTGTTAGTTGTTGGTCGAACAGCCACAATGTAAACTTCTTCAAGAGTTGGTGTGATCAAGGGAGCTTAACAACAATAGCAAACAAAGCTACGGCAGAAACTACGGCAGAAAGATAATAATGATAACAATAATAATAACAATAATAATAATAATAATAATAATAACAATAACAATAATAATAAATTCCATAAATGTCTGCCCTCCTGTAAAGGGCTGAGAAAACAGAACTAAGGAATGTTGCATGGCATAGGCCATTCTCCTCCCTTGGATGGCTGTAATCAGGCTCATAAAAGTCATTAGAACCTTTCCCAAGTAATAAACAAACGTCGTGTTAGACTCAAGATTGATGGCGCCCTCACAAAACGGGCCAGGTCAGGAAGGAATAAAATTCAATCAGAGCGCTGGAATCATTTTTCATGGGACGGAAAAGCCTGAGAGGGAGACGGGGGTCAATGGGGAGGATGTCGGCCGCCGGAGCACCATCAACAATACCACAGGAGAAAATGGCAAAACTAATGTACTGCGCTCCAAAACACTCTTCTAAACCTGTGATTTGGAGACCCCTTTCTCCCAGTGAGAAACATCACACTATCAAACACCGGCAATTATTTAAATGGCCATGAAGGGTGTTGTTTTTAACAGTCTCAAATCCTTTACCTTGGTTTAAAAAAAAAAAAGCTCGTATTGGTTGCATCAAATTCAGTGTTACATTTTTTTGTTGACAATGTTGCTTGTTGTTTGGTTGTAGCAAATTATTAGGCCTACATAGATAACTGCCCATTGTCATTAGCTCTAGCACCGCTGCAAATTCCACTACCTGTATTATAGGCTATTTAATCAAATTGCATTTAATACTATTGTATTAATGATATCCTTTATGGTTGTTTTTCCATGGAAACGTACCAAGGCCTATTAGGTCGACACAGCGCGCCGAATGTTTCTTGCCTCGGGTTCCTTGACGCCTCAGGGAACAATATGTCCACGTGGAGCACTAAAAAATAAGATCTCGGCGAAAGGGTTACTTTGCCCTTTTATTTGTAATTACTACTCTGCTCTGCCTTCTTCACCACAGTTTTTTCTCCTACTGTTTTATATACTTCTCTTGCAGGAGTCTGATATCAAATTACGTTTAAAAATATATGTAAATTGTGCGTCAGGAGCTGGCTAAAACAGCAGGTTAACTCTTATTCAGAGAAAAGTAGATATTATTTCCAAAATAAATTCTTATCCTGTAAGCATAGATTTTTTTTCCTCGTGAAAAAAACATGCATGTCATTTTATTCCCATACTTATCGTCTGGAAAATGTCACAATTTCAGTATCATACATGCATTCTTGTGCAACCTATAAGGAAAACTGCACTCTTTGCACAGATGCGTCTGTCTTTTCTGATGAGTAATCAAGAAATATGTACCCCTTGTGCAGTTTGCATCTCTACCATTTGCCATTTCATGGATAACACAAAGTAGGCCTACCCTCATGAAGGTGCATGGACAGCACGCTCCCTTCCTTCCTTGTTTTCTATCCTTACTCTCACTTAAGATATAGAATCAAGTCTGATCTATTAACCTTTTCTCAGATTTTTATATATGTCCACAATCTCTCATCCACTCTCTATTTGCAAATCGTTCCGCTACATTCCAGAAAACGCACATTTCCGCATGTGCGTCAGCGCGCAGCCGCGCGCTCTCTCACACTCTTCCACATGGCTTTGGGTCAAATACCAAAAACAAAAGCGACTGTGTTCGACATTCCTTTGATATTTAACTCATGAAAACAACACAATTTCAATTTCCGTTTGAAGTTGGTGGAACTATTGGGATATAGGCATACATTCTCCTCTCAGTAAACTAATACAGCTACTGTACATATACTGTACATTATGTGGAGTTAACTTAGTGTGGTGTGTACTGTGTCAGTTTGACTGGAGTGATTTTGTAGACCACATCTATGCTTATCTTGTACTCATTTAATAGATTTTTTAAGAGCTAAAATATGTTTCACATTATAATGTAGCCTACATAACGACGTAGGGGCATGAGTAAATCTGTGACTCACCTGTTCATCTGATTGTGTTATAGGCCTGTTCTAATCGACTGAGGATTTGTCAATGTAACAGTCTCTGAATACGGTTCATACTGACAAGGAGAATTTAAAAAATGATCGCTGGAGTAAACGGTCAATATTCAAGATCAGAAAACCTCTTGCCTTTTAGTTATCGCAAGTTGTGCATATGCGCGTGGTCAACGTATCCATGCTGTTGCTGTTTCAAAACATTTAAGATAAACTGTACAGGACCTATAAGTTCTTAAATAATGCACCGGTCATTGTAAGACAACTATAGGCACATCTATTTTCAAATTTATTTTTAAACCATTAGATTTTTTTTTCATCGTCTCTATTACAGTACAAACGCGATTATGAGAGAAAGCACGGGGTGTGGGTTATTGCTAAACGCTTATTGGTGAGCTTACAGGTGCTCGAGGATGTTGCTGTCGCGGGACTGTTTATTTAGACAACCCAGTGACAAAGCAAGCCTGGAGATTTCACCATGGACAAATTCAGGGTGTCGCACAGGAAATGGAGGTAACTGATCTCTCAACGATCACGCCCTGTAATGCCTGTTATTTTCTCAGATGTAGACTACTTTCTTTATTATTGTGATGATGCATTATTTTACCATGCATTAATATTTTCTCCGCTTTCGTTAACTTCAATAACTGCAGATATTATCCGTGTAACTTACCATTCTGTGATAAAATAAATGCGTAAGAGTTGAACTCGAAATTATAATCAAGACATGGTAATAAAAAAAAGTGTATATTGTGCATGTGAAAGTATTTTCATGCATATGCCCCTGACAAGGTTCAACCATATCCGAGATGAATGGGCTAACATATTTCATATTGACCTGGCGTCTTAATAGCGAGGTTGTCCTATCCTTTGGGCTGTATTTCTAGACATTAACATCTACACATTGCTACATTGCGTAATATTGTTAAAATATTTATTTAGCGCTTTTATCACTCTTTGAGTGATGTTTGCATCAAAATGTAGGGATTTGAAATCCGGAGTTTCCCCCCGCAACAATATTTAGATGTGCTTTTTTATTCCTAGATTAGGCTATTACAATACATTTCGACGAAAAAAATAGTTGCCAATTTTGTCTGTTTACTTGGAGACTGTACAGCAGTCTGTTTCACATCGCATAATATGGCACAGGTCAGTTTACCTTGCACGGTGTTTGACTAAATGTATTTGTTTATTTATTTCAAAGACAAAGTTATAGACCTAGCGGTTCTATCATCGTTCAGTGACTCTGTCTTGAATGATGAAATCCCTCTTGGAATCCGACCTTTTCACCCTCAATTCTGTTCCCAGTTTTGGTCCGGTTTTTGAAATGGCAAAGCGAACAAACTTGATTTATGACTTGCCATCACGGCTAATATTGTTTTATTGACTTATGCATTTTGTAATCGTTCAGCAGTATTCAAACACAGGCCGTTTTAAATGGAGAAAAGCGAATGAGGGGCTGCCTTGTTCAAAACCTGTCCTTGAGGTAAAACTGCTCCGAAAGGAGCGGCGTCACGCGTCGGCCCTTGCGCACATTTTTTGAATAATTGAAAGCCTGGACATTTCCATTTCCCCCCAAGCTGAAGGAGAGAAGGTGGGGGCAAGGGAGGGGAGTGACGTGCCGTCGAACACCGTGCACCTGTATGGCTGGCTGAGCTGCTCGGCTCAGTGGAAAACTGCTGCGTTTCAGCTCACAGTTGGTGTACAGGGCCCAACCTCAAAGCGCCATCTGTTTCCAATTAAGACTCCACATAGACGCAGGCTCTGTCTGACAGTCAAACTGCGAGTTAAAGGCTCAAAGACTTGTCTTTAAAAAATATCCCACCCCGTTGCCTCCTCTTTAGCCTACTTGAAACCCACTATTTTCTATTTAAGTTGAATGTCACACGGTCTCCCCCACAGACATAACTTTGTGGAGCTGTGTTGTGTGTAAGTCGTCAGTGAGAAATCCCATTACACTGTTTCTAAACATGAAATCCATTTAAAACAGATACAAATAGATAGAGGATTATGTGACAGAATAAATGAATTTAACAAAGGCCTAAACACATGCCTTTCAGGAGTGAGTCTTTTGTATTTTGTAATCCAAATCTCACCTCACTAAGGGAATTTAGTCAACATGAAACAAACAAATTTGTGTTGTCTTTTTTTCTTTGTGTGTGAGGCTGGAAGGTCAAGGGTGCTAACGTTTATTAGCAACATGGGCTCCTACCTTAAACACACCCAGAGCTGGCTCCTGCGCTTTTAATCCCCCTCCACGGCTAGAATAAAAGGGGCAGTGTGATTTCAGACCGAGGGGAAACGGCCGAGCCCGGCGACCTTTGGATAACCCGAGCACCCTGGCACGAAACTCCGAGGCCAAACACTGACTCGCCTTGAAGCCGTACCTTAAACCCACCTTTCTGCACCACTACCCTATGTGTAGAGAGGCTAATTATAGCTGCTTTTACGCGCCGCAGTCCTGAATGTCTCGATTCTGCCCGGTTTGACATAGAAGATTTTATTGTCTCTAGTTTAAATTTACGATCCGAATTTGAACTTTTTTTCCCCTAGACGTCTTGGCTGCCCTTTTCTATTTTAATTATCCAGTCGGAGGAAAACATGATCATTTGTAAGAGTTCTCGGTGCATAAAAGGTATACTTGTGAATGATGCAATTATGAATAAAACCCAACTGTATAATTCCATAATTCAATTATGAAGCTGGTGTAAGTCCTTGCATTGCTCACTCACTGTCAGGGGATAAGCTACTTGCCACTCGTCAGGAAATTGAGTGTAATTTCATGTTAATTATAAACGAGTATTTTTTTTAAAGACACATTAACAGATTTGTTTGCAACGACTAAATATTTCATAGGACATGCATAGATGTACGTGAATATTTCAAAAAATATGTATGTTTTGCGCAGATAAATGTCTGAATTGACAGTGTGGGCAAGAGAATTCGAGCACCTAATCTGAAATAGCCGGCTAAAATAATAGCCTATCCCTACTAAAACATGCACCTGAAGCCAGTGTATGGCTATCAGAAGCCTTGGATCACTAAATGTTACTTGAAGCGTTTGTTTATTTTTATTTTAATGGTATTTCCTAAAATTATTGTCGAATGGTAACTTAATGCATGTTTTGCTGTGTGTAGTTAAAACTAGTAGGCTACTAGAAAAATGTAGGCAGCATTTTTGTGAAATGGCCTATAGGCCTATATTTTTAAAGTTTTTTTTTATTCATGTAGTCATTTGAAATATAATTCTGCACAAGATCACAAGCCGTATACAATATTGTCCTACTGTAGCTCATGATAACGCCATTATTGTGACAGTATCGTGGAGTTGACTATTAACCTCTCATGCCTTTCATCGTATGGCACAAGATACAAGAATCCTAAATCCTTGAAGTATAATACAAAATTTCAGATTTAAGAGAAAACGTTCAGGATTTTAAAAATTATTTTATTCCTGCCTCTCAAAGGTGGGCATAGCCTAAGCCAAGATGTTGTCCACCGTCATTATAACAGGAAAATAAATGACGATGGTCTCGCGATTATGGTTTTGGTTGCTGTTTCAAGCGTTATCCATCGTGATTTCTTAAAAAAAAAAAAGCTTTATATGTCTGTATCATTGCAGTCTTACAAATGATTTAGCCTATTTATTCCATTGTATTATTATTTCTAGAAGCGACAGAGCGTTTATGATCACATATGCAATAGCCTATATAAATATAAGTATAAAGAAGCTGTTGACACAAGAAAAGGTGTTTACATAGGCTATACCGGTAAATCATACATTTCTAAATTATAATGAACACAAGTGAATAGTCGAAATGGCAAATCATACTTCGGAACAGCACATTTCTCTTCTATTCGGAC
>JASCQX010000123.1:6643800-6654603 GCA_030264415.1 Sardinella fimbriata
TGTGTGTGTGTGTGTGTGTGTGTGTGTGTGTGTGTGTGTGTGTGTGTGTGTGTGTGTGTGTTGACATCACATTTGACTGTCTATAAAAGGATGAGCAAATTTCAAACATTTTCTGTGACACTGAAATTGAGAGTGGGGTGGACTACAAGACAATCTAATTTTATATTATTATCTACAGGGCATTTTTGCTGAATTGTGCAATTGGTTGGAAAATGCGTTGTGGATTTCGCCCTTTTAGTGCTGTGATTAATTGTGTTTTGCAGGGAACTGCTTTGTTATGGAGATGATGTTTGGCGACAGCAGCCACTCCAGATCCTGTAGCGGGTTCCTTGCCGTCTTTTATGACTAGCTTCACAGCCAGCTGCTGCAGAGAAGGCACCCGGCGCACCGTGTTTTTTGCCTTGTTTGCTCCAATAGTCGCACTGCCTGCGCAGTGGATGGAGCAGGAGTCCTTTCAAGTTACAGACCTGGTACTATCCGATTCTCCGGGCATTTTTGCCAAACCCGACCCTTCGATATTTATGGAGTCTATGACAATGGATTGACAAAGACGACAGATGAGATGCAGTCTTCTTAATTTTGAGTTATCAAATTTTAGTCTGCAGAGAAAGCTTAAATTCTTCCTGTTCATTCGCCTAACCACGCTAACACTGGGTCGCGGAGTTTCTTAAAATACGTTGTATTTTCAAGTGCCCAGAGTGGGATGCGTCGGAAGGAGAACTAATGATTTAGATTTAAGAGGCCTCCGGAATGGAGTTTGTCCGATTTACGGGAATGCACGGACTTGGAGAAAGACCTGCTACGTGATGAAGCACGATTTGTCCTGAAGAAGTGTAGAATGTATCGGAACCATACAAGTCTTTGTGCTGCCTACTGAACCGCGTTTCGGGGGTCCACCACTGAAAGGCTCCCCGTTTCAGACTTGCCTTTACTGTCCCACATCGTCTCAGGCTGCGTCAGATGTAACACTGAGCCACCCTGGAACAGTCCAATACTTTGTAAGTAGGTTATTGTTAATCTTTGTCTCTTTCTTGCATTTGCAGAAATGTCTTCCCTCATAGCCAACGACTCGCACGGCCACTCCACATTATTTGGTAGCCGTCTTGTCTGTCTCTGGTTTGATTATTGGAGAGTCGTTTGAAAATGTATTTTTGTTGAGGATAGCAACGGGAGTTTTTCGATTTGGAACCTACGTTAAAGATAGAGATCGTGGCCCAAGAAGTTAAGGACAGTTGCTATAAGATAGCCTATCATCCACACGCTCACTGACCTGGCTGCGCTCGTGAATGAATTCGCTTGGTTTTGTCCAGGTAGAGTTTCGGTCCAGCATAATAGAGGTAGCCGCTTGAGAGGCCTACGAAAGGTTCTCTTGAAAAAGGGTCGTTTCTTAAACCTAGAGATTCCAGATGTGGATTTAGCTGCTGCCATCTCTCTAATCTCAGCCGGATTGCGGTGGTAGGCTACATTTTGTAAAATGTAATTTTCCCAAACTACCAACAATGCAAGTTAGGCTGTGTGTTAGGATAACTTTTCTGTTTAATCAATAAGTTGTGTAGACTTAGGCCTACTTTTCACGCGCGGAATTTTACTACACAGTTATCATATTTTATTGCAGAATATTCCAAAAGCAAGGAAATTTAAGACTAAACGAGGCACCATGGCCTCAATAGTTTATATTTCTGTGACCAAGATTCTGTTAACAAAGGATCCAGGCTAGACCATTTGAATTGGTGAAATTATATCATTAGACAGCACATGCATAATTCAGCTATAACTAAGCTTTCTATGTCAACTGTGTGCTATAGACACACGCACGCATAATCACACACTCACACACAGACACACACATTCTCGCTGTCGCTCTGTGACCTCAACCCCCCCCCCCCTACACACACACACACACACACACACATACGAGAGAGAGAGAGAGAGGGGCCTAAAAAGACGGGACCTGTACAGTGATTTATTTTCTGATCAACACAAGTGGGCTACTTAAGTCGCCATACATCCACCTATACCTAGGCCTAGTTTAGCGAATTCTTCTATAGGCTAAACATGATGGCCGAATCGGGTAGGCCTAGGGAATAATAAATTATCACTGTAATAAGCCTGTGAAAATGCATAGGAAGTTTGATTCGGGAGACATAATTATCTTGCTTTTATTGGTTTGATTTACTCGTCAACTCAAGAGTGTAGGCCTATCAGTTTTCAATTAGGTTAGATGTTGTCTCGAAGTTGTCTGGCCTAAACAAGGCCTATTAGACAGTCTGATAAAATACTTTAGCTTAGCTAGTCTATATTGAAATGATAACCTGACTAATAAAAAATAATTGTCCTGTCTATGTTTTCTTATTATTTACGTGGTAGCCTACTATTAGCCTAATATAATTTTAACCTATGTCACTGCGCATAGGCGGTTCCCATATGCCTGGGAATTGGGCCACAGGCAGTTTCTCGATTCATCGTAGGCCCACTTAGGTTTCACATTGATTTATGCACTCGCTTGAAAATTAACTGACTATCCTTGCGCCACTTACAGTAGAGCTAATTAGAGCAAACTTGAAGGTAGCCTCTTCATTCACTGAAGCATGCATTCATTCATTCATTCATTCATTCAAATGTTGCAACTGTCAGGCAAGGAATTCTTCAGAACAAATGTTCCGTTGTTAGGCTTGCCTTCTCCCCCCTCCCCCGTTCCCCAGGCGCACTGTGTGATTTGGTCCATTTGTTCTGGCCGTCTTTAGTGGAAGTGCCATCTCATCTCACATCAACTCCCTGCAAATGGTTTGAATTTATGCGAGTGTGATTTTTCGCGTTTTTCCAAGCTCGAATTTACATATCAAAGTGTCCCTATCTCAATAGAGAACTTGAGTTACCATCCCCCCAGTTTCGCCACAGAGAATGAGGTAGGGGGAAAAAAGTCGCCTGAAGGACTGCGGCCCAGTGGCTAGCCTACTCTTTAGTAGCCTACTGTAGGTCCATCGGTGGCCAAGTAGACTATAGGGGCCGGTGTGCTTTTCAGTCGATAGCTTCAGACACTTTACGATTGCTTTTTGTGTTGGTATTATTTTCGTCTTGATCCTATCCCCCCTATGTGCAATGATGGCGTATTTTGTCGTTTGTCTGTCCTGCATTGGTTGATATTTTAACCCACTTTATAAATAAATATTTTTACTCCTTTACACCAGTAGGAAGTGCCACTGTAATGAAAACAAAAGTTTGCTTAGTCAAATTGCAGGTATTCTCAGTTGCAGGAAGATTAGGCTAGGCTGTTTGTTATATTTATGGTAACATGTTGAGCTCAAGGAAAAAAAAATAAAATAAAATAATTTCAATGTGAAATTAGCAAGGGGTATTTTTAAAATATCTGGTGTTTATTATTCACAATCTTTTCATCAATTCAAGCCTAGATATTTTAAGCATACAAGGTTAAGCATGGGTAGGCTTACCATACAGGCTACTCAGACTCCCAAACACACTCGCAAGTAAACAGAAGCAATAACAAACTGCAATGATAAATATTCTTAATTGAGTTATTTAAAATTCCTGACAACATGTTTGAGGCTTTCTAATTTCCTCCATTGCAAATGAGATAGCTGTTGGAATGTTAGTGGGGGAAAAGTAATGAAGAGTGGGTTTTTTTGTGAGCATACAATTAGATATGAAGAAAGGGTGAGGGTGTCTATTACACCCCCCCCCCCCAACACACACACACACACACACACATACACACACACACATGCAAACATAGGGAGTGAGAATGAGAGAAAATGTCACCTGCTAGGCTCAATCACAGCAGGTTGGTTTGACAGCTGTCTCTCTGTGTTTGTTTGACACGCTCCATGTCAAAAGTGGGAGAGAAACTGCAGGAAAGTGGGGATGAGAGGAGATGGGAGAACGACAGTGCCGCGCGAAGAACAGGCTTGGACGGGGTGATAAGTATAAGCAGTGATAATCATGGCAGCAGTTAGCCACCACTGTTGAATAACGCTGCAGGGAAGAGTCAACGCTGAAACAAATAGGCCTGTCTGCTGGCGAGTTGAAAGCGTCGGTTGAGAAGATTGAGTGTTGTGGGCTGTATTTGTCTGGTAGGAAGCACAGCACCATTTTAAACAGACACCGAGAGAGAAAATGTGTGTGTGTGTGTGTGTGTGTGTGTGCCAGCAAAAGGTTTTTTTTGTGTTGTCTGTATAATTGTGTTAGTTTATTTTGTTTATCTAGTTATTTGTGTTTGTGCCACACAATCATGCTGTGCTAGTAAGTATACTCATCAAACGGTCCCTGCCAGCCTGCTTAGATCTGCCACACTAACTCGCTGAATTTATGTTTCGATTCCCTGACAAGACATTTTAAAACCATCATTAGTTCTTCTCTTTGACTGTGTGTACACAGAAATAGTTTGCAGTCCATCCTTGCGTGGACCATTAGTTATGGTATTTTTCCACAGTGATTTGGAGCAGATCAACACAAATCGCATGTACGCATACTGTAAACGAGGGAATGATTCGATGAAAAGTGAAGCGGGTCATGGGCCTGTCCCGAGGGCCAGGTTTGTCCTTGTCCAGGCTGCTTTTTTAGAAAACAGCCCCTCTCTGTGTCTTTTAAATACCCCTGCTGGTGGAGATGCTGATTTGGGGTGATGGATAGTCTTTGGGAGGTCTTCTAAGGCTTGTGTTTTAACCCTCGCGGCTCCTGAGCACTTCACTGTATGAGCCGCCAACCGTGTGTGTGTGTGTGTGTGGGGGGAGGCATTGATGAATGGGTCGGGGTCCTTAGGCCCCATATATCAGGGGATTAACATTGACCTGCGAGATGTCTTGACTGCCCTCTGGGCTTCTCCTGTGCAACAAATGGCCGGCATTAGTGCGAGAGGACATTGGCGAGGTCTTGGGAGGGTAGGGTGATAATACACCTTAGCCTTGGTGGTTAGCACCAGGCGCACGCAAGAGCAAGGGGTGACGGGGTTGGGTTGCGCACACCACACAAGTTAGTGTTACGTACATATCGCTTTGAAATCTGAGAAATCACCAATGCATCACCACACCCCCCCGCCCCCACCCAGTAAAAAAAAAATGTTGGATGGTGCACTCTCCATGCTTTTCTCTATTGGTGATTTTATGGGAAATCCAGATGGAAACTACTTGTGAGATAGCGCTGTATTTTGAAGGTAAAATACACCTATAGACCCCAAACAGCAAAGCACTGTAACTCAATGGGTTTTGTACCTCAATTGCCATCTTTATAGTATGAGATTTTTCTTTGCTTCTCTGTGCTTTCTGGAGAGCTCTTCAGAAATGGAGCAATGATATTGACTCCAGCATATTGAATGGTTAACTATGGCTATTACCCTCTTGCCACAGCCCCGAAGACACAAAATCATTGGTTAGCTGGGGATATAGACTGTAATTTTCATGGAATTGAAGGCTTATTTCTATGTAGGCCTATAATGGGAAGATTTCATTGGATGAACAAAAAAAAAACACAAGTGAACTGAAGCGTGTTATGACAACTTCCTTTTAGATATTTCAGAAAATGCCAGTGCCCCTGTTATGCTGGCTATTAGCTGTGACCAGTTTATCCGCAAGGATAAAAAAAAAAAAGGCACCTGAGATAACTGGTGGCTGTTTCTGTCTGAGGACCACTGTCGCGCAATCACTGTCCCTGCCCAGTGTATAAAGTGTCAGGAGTGGATGGGGTTGTGATAGATATCAGGTAGTTTAAAGACACAGTCAGACTCCCTCTGGACCATTGATCGTCAGTTCAGCCCTCTCCTGTGTGATGTATGCCTTTTTTATACGCTCTGTGTGATGTGATATTGTCAGAGGGTCCTTCAATGGTCCTTGGCCCTCGGCAGACCTGCGTGTAATGTCTGTGTTGTTACATGGCCGTGCAGAATTCTGCGAGCTAAGGTGACATGAATGAAAGTCCACTCTTTTAAAACCCTCTATCAGACAACACTCTGGGCTCCAGACAATACTCTAGACATACTCTTGTTTGCTGGCAAAACGATATGAAATTATGTGTGTCATGATGGCTCTCGTCAGACTTATTTTAGCACAAACCTAAGGAAGCTAAAGCTTTGGGCAGACACAAGCATAATGTAAGGCGACATTGCTTATGCTGTAATTGTAGGTGTGGCAACATACAGTATCTTGCTGCTGTAGCGCTTCCTCATTGTATGGATCTCAAGTTGTTTATTGATTTGTTTGCAGTGTCTGGCAATTTCAGTCTTCTTTTAATTTGCCATAGTTTTTTTCATACCCACAATGATTGTTGTATTGTTTTATGTTGATAATGTGTGGGACGCAAGGCGCAAGCCTGAAAGTGCAAGCAAATAATGATGTGTTTTTCATGCCAATAAGTTGGAACAAAAATCCCTTTGGAGATAACTGTCAAAGAATCATCATTGAGGACTTCATAGTTGGATTTGTATGCCAGTAATTATCTTTGACAGACTATTTCAAAGTATTAATGCACTTTTAAGTACAAATTTTGTGATGTTTTAATATAGCGCTTTCCCTTTTAATGAATCTATACAGTCTCATTAACTACAGTTTCTATTCATCAGGGCTTTGAAAGAATCTTGATTACTGGTCTTTCATTTCAAGCATACTGTATTTGTTGGCTATCGTTTTGAGCCAACGCGACCGGCTCATTGTCTCGGCGTGGCTCAAACTGCCAGTCGTTTCTCTCCTGCGCTCTCGTTAAGTGCAGGTGTGCTTGTGATGAGAGACTATTTATAATCTGGGTGTCCATAATAAAAGATTCCGATGGAAAAAAAAATGTCGGCAGGCTGAAAGTAGCACTGAAAATGCAACAGAAGAGCTAAAACAAGACCCTCTAAATCACCCACTCTCCTTTGATTGGAGCTGATTTGTTTCGTTTCAAAAGGCCTCCTGAAGAGGCAGAGACGGTCGTCATCACTGTTTAAACATGTTAAGGGAGAGCCTGCAGTTGATCACCCAGGCAAATTATATCTTGAATACTGTTTGGGAAGAGGGATTGTGATTGCTGATTGCGCCGTGTTTTAATTAGGAAAGTCATAAGCTGCTTCTCTTCTGATGAGCATGGTTAAGTATCAAACACACTCATGGGATTGAGCCATTATTTCGCTAATAGTTAAAGTAATAAAAACCACGGCGAGAAGTTGTTGTTTTTCTGTGAATTACAGGCATGTTCTTCTCTCTTGTGTGGGTAAACAGTAATGAGACTTTCAGCTAATCATGTGAAATCCATTTGTCATCATTAAAAATATAGGGCACATGGAAATGGCACCAATCGCACTGATATCAGATGATGTCCCTCTACGATAAGACTGTGGAGCTGCTCCTTGTGTCCTTGTGTCATACAGCTACAGAGTTCAGTCAGCACAGTCACTCAGCACACTAAGGAAAAAAATGTTAAGAAAAAAAGTGCAAGTGTCCCCAGGTGATCCAAGTCTAGTTTATGGTTTTTGAGAAAATGTTGTAGAGGTCAGAATTCAGTTTGCGGAATGCCAGTTAAGGCAGACTTAAATGCGTTTGCCATGTGAGTGTGAGGTTAGTGTGAGTTCTAAAGCAGTGGTCAACAGCTTTCTGCTGGTGTTACCGAGGTAGCTGGGTTTAATTCTGTCCGCGGTCGTGTGCAGTTGAGTTCAAAGACCTCTGCTAGGACGTTTTAATTACACTGGAATTGGATCTAATTGATCTTGGCTTAGATGGGCTTCTCTCGCTCCTTGGCCAGACTCGGCGCAAAATGGCTCTCTGCCCTACGAAAAAGCCGTCGGAGCTTTTGCTTTTCAACTTCTTAAATCTCGTTGACATTTTAGGGACATTTTCAGGTACAACCGAGCAATAAGGAAAGGCTCATGATAGATCATAGTGATGCTACATGCTAATTTGTTTAGTTAATTATTCATTTTTTCAATATGTAATATCATATACTTAGTGCAGCTATTTAGTTGTGTAAGACTTCCTTAAGTAGACATCTGAAGGATTGACTTGTCAAAAATGGTGACAGGGAAGATTTCCTCACTTCAGCGTGGTCACATCTGTCGCAGGCAACGTTTCCACCCCTAGTGTCCTCTTACAGTGCACTTTTCATGCTGTGTGTGTGTGTGTATGTGTGTGTGTGCTTGTGCTTGTGTGTATGTGTGTGTGTGTGCGTGTGCGCGTATGTGTGTGTCACTCACCATGCTAAAAATTTAATCGGGCTGTTAGATAATGCTTCCCGATGACAGTAAATTATTGATGGTCTTGTTCTTATGAGTGGGACAGGGCAAGCTTTTAACTCTCGATGCTGCTGTGCTTCTTTCCCAGTAACTAAGGGACACTACACAAACACCCGCAGGAATGATGTACTGGAGGAGAGAAAAAAAGGGGAGCAGAGGATTGGGGATGAGAGGAGGGGGGGGTTGAAAATGAAATAAGGAAGTCAGTGTCTCAGCCACTGGCAGGCTAGCCAGAGATTAAGCAAGGCCTCGTCGCAGAGAAAAGCTGTGAAACTGGTCCAACATTCTTACTTGGAAGCACTTTATTTGAAGCCATGAGAGGCACCGTGCTGGCTGTGTGGCGCTGCCGCCGCTGCTGTTTTCCGACCCTTTTTCTTCATATTTGTTGTGTCAAGACTGAAGCTATCCCTGGGCCTTATTTGTGTGCTCTGGTTTGAAAGGAAACATTGCTTTCAGCCAGTCTTGCAGGAGGTAGGCCTACAGTCGCATACCTCTCGCAGCACTCCCAGTGAAAATGGGCAAGGGCGATCCCCCACTTTCGTCAAGTTGAAAAGGGCTCTTTTGCTCAATGAAAACCACAGAGTTATAAATACTGGGGCAACGTGGGAAACTGGTTCGACTGCTCTGCCGATCCCCCAAGCCTCGTCATTCTGAGATGATTACGCCGCGACTTGAAGCAGACACAAACCTGTAACTATTCATTTAGTGCTGCAGTGTGGTTGTTCTACTCATCAGCCTGGATGAGATTGTTTTCAGCGCCTTGCTTTACTCCGTTCCTGAGGCAAATGCAGATCTATTGCCTCTCTGCGTCTCCGTCCTCATGCCCGATGCTACTTTACGATGCTATATGTGAATGGCCGACTAGAATTTAAATCCCTTTTCACCATGGTGTATATCTTCCTCTCCAGCAAGGCACACCTAGTTTACATTTGAATTAGCACTTGAAAAGGATCGAGGTGCAGCCAGGAATTTGTATCTCGCTTTGCTCTGCCACGGCAATATAATCCAAGCGAGGTGCACAGGTGTCATAAAGAACATAGCAGTGCGGGTGTGTAAATAAACGCTGGCCAACGGAGAGTTTGAACAGTTGATCCAGGCTCTTACCATGTCCTCAGAGGACATTTCCCCCCCCATTGCTGAGTGAATGATCACAAGCATTACTGCTTATCCTGTCTGTGGTAAATATAAGTGAGGTTGTCAAGCCAACCACAGTTTCTCTTGTAAATTGTGATTGAGTGCGAGCAAGTGTAAGCCGCAGAAGACAGGGCAGCGTGAGTGAATGAACCGAGGGAAGCGAAGGGGACGCAGGAGGAGCTCCGGCAACTCGCGGGAGAATACAGATCGAGTCTCTGAAAGGCCTAGATTGCAAATTAGACTACCTTCGCTGTCGAGAGATGGGACTCAGTCACACCTAGGAGGTGCATCTTTTTGTGATAAATGAATGTGACATTTAAATAATCTCCACTTCGACCATATCCCAGCAAGGCATGGGGATAATTTTGCAGAATACATTAAGTTCTCATTAGGGTCTTGTAACCTTTACAAATCAATGCTGTTAGCTGTGTTCAGAGAGATGGTAAGGGTGGTGGTGGCTGAGGTGTTTGGGGGAGTCGGTTCTTGGGGATTATTTGTCTGCTGCTGACTCCATCCATTGTCATTAGAGCAGACAGACAACAGAGTTACCTTCTCAGGTAATGAGGCAAAGGCAATGGTGATTGCAATGATGGGAACTGCTAAGGCCCTATTAGTTCAGATGGGAGTTGTGTCAGTTGTCTGTAGAACTTATTATGCGTCGATAGGCCTTTCCACTGAGCAATAATGCAAATTAAAACATAGTCGTCTGAGATGTTTCCCTGGCCCTGTATGACATTTGAGACTGGGTCATTAGCTCGCCCTAATAGTTTCCTGTTTGTGGAGGGTGTTGAAACCCAACAGCACTGCAGGGAGGGCTCACTGCCTCCATTACCTCCTCCTGACTTCCCCAAACCTCTGCCTCCCATTACCTTCTCCCGACTTCCCCAAACCTCACCCTGCAATCTCGGCACAATTTTACTTTGCAAAAGTGCAAAAAAAAAACAACAAAAAAAAAAACACCGCCACCTGATTGTGGCATCCATTTGCTCTCACAGTGGCTTTTGACAAGTTTTCTGCAACACTGCCAAAGCCCAGAAAATGACAAAATATCCTTGAGAGGAAAGCATAGCCTGCCACGGCCTTGTCAGGAATAGTCACCACAGGATACAATGGCTCCAGAAGGCTTCAAATGAGAATGTGGGGTGTATCCAAGGAGATCTTCTGTATGGCTTGCCCCAACCACCCCCTCCCCTGAGCCCTTTTGTCTTGCAGCTAATCAGCCCCTCTTTTTACAGTCTGTCCATACAACATCCTCCTCTTTTTAAAATGCTAATGTATAATACCACAGCCTTCCAGATGCAAGTGAGCCCAGTATTGCCTGTCTTAGTTAAATGTAAAGTAAGTCTGTGTGTGCGTGTGTGTGTGGTGTGTGTGTGTGTGTGCGTGTGTGTGTGTGTGTGTGTGTGTGTGTGTGTTGGGGGAGGGGAGAAGTTACCAGTGTGGGGGTTGTTTTAGTTTCA
>JASCQX010000123.1:6681592-6692427 GCA_030264415.1 Sardinella fimbriata
GCAAATTAAACAGGGAAAGCATGCTTCACTGGGTATAAAACCAGATTCCACTGTTAAGACAAATTAGTCTTGTCCTTAGAGACCTCTCTGACACTACTGAAAACACCTTAGTGTCAAGTTTCGTGCAGATTCGCCCCTGTGCTCTTTTCCTGTCCTCTCCTCTCTCTCTCTCTCTCTCTCTCTCTCTCTCTCTCTCTCTCTCTCTCTTTCTCTCTCACTGACTGTCAAAACACTGTTGTTAATCTAACCTCTGCCTCTGCATTAATAGGGGGGATGCTGCACAATAACACACACATAAACACACTTACACACACAAGTACACACACTCTCTCTCTCTCTTTCTCTCTCTCTCTCTCACACACACACACACACACACACACATTTCTCAAAGCTTCCACATGTGCATATCCTAAGAGCCAGTTCTAGCTGTCATGGTCTTGTCCGCTAACACATTGTGTTGTATATCTGTAGACATTTCTATAGTTGACTCATGCTAATCTCTCTCTCCCTTTTACGCTCTTTCCATTCTCTTCTCCAATGCTTAAAATAGAAGTGGAGCAAAAAGGTAAATGGCTGGTCTGGTCCCTAACCCTCAGCCCCCTTGTTTTGTGTCATATGATTTCTGTACCTTCCCCCTCTCCCTGACACCCACCCCATGGTGTTCAAGGCTTTACATCAGTCGTACAAACACACATCACTCAGACACATCAACATTTAGTGAACAGAAGTCAGTTTATCCACTTGCAGTGGCTACTCGACCAGATACAGTTGAAATGAAGCACTTTGCTATTTGGCTGATTTGAGAGGAATACAATTTTCTGTGCTAGTAAAGCAGATCTTGCGACTATTTGGCCATGTCACAAAACAACAGCCCTAATATGCAAATGACCAGCTGCTGATTTTAATGATTGAGTTATTAAATAATGATTACTTCTTGAATTGGGTGGATTAATATTATTGCATTGTTTCTATGTCATATTAACATGTAGTTAATCTACTAAATTCTAGAATAAGAAGGTTATTTTTTACCAAACGTAGAAAGCTAGCCCTCTATACAAGCTATATTGAACATGTTGATGCTGTTAGCATTCAGATCCTTAAAAGGTTCCATTAGGTTAGTGGCTGCATTCAATTGTCTGCTGTGAATCTGAAAAGGATTTAAAAGGTACCCCAGCTCGGACCCGTGGCTTCTGAGATGCATCCCTCCTGGCTAAAATACAACATAAATTTGAGTGGACATGACAGCTGTAATCTTCACCAGGCCCTGGTCCAATCCTGCAACGATGCAAACCCGTAATAAAACAATCTCCCGTCACTGTTTGTTACGACTACTTTATCAGAGTCACATTTCTGCCAGAGCGGGAAGAGCTTAACATATATGTCATTACTTTTCCAGTGCGCAGTTAGATTGACATTTTGTGCTTTCCGCCATCTGGTCCAGTATTCACTTCATTATCAACAATGAAACAGTATGCGGCTTTACACTGTAAAGATCAACCAAAGAAACACCAAAGGAAGCTAAAGTAAATGCCCTCTCCTTGCAGAAAACATCAGCTGTTTTTAATATATATTGCGAATGAAATGAATCCAGAGAGTGTATGCCCTATGTATATCTCGTACACATATAGCCTACAGTCCCCTGACACATTCTGCCATTTGGAAATGCTAGCCAGGTGATTACTGCTCTAGTGATTGGAAGTGTGAGGCAGAGAAAAGAATGAACTTCCTTTTTGTGTGCCATGATTTTTCAAGCATCCGTCCTCCACAACTGAACTATGATGGCCGACCCCCCCCCCCCATGCTCTGATATAGGGACCTGTAATCTTGTGCCAAGGCCTCCCTCGCCCATCTGTAGTTAATCTTGCCTCGGTGACTTCCTTGGGGTCGTGTCTTTACTGCTTCCCCTATCAGTATGAAATAGCACTCTCATTCTGTACCAATGTCTCTCCCTCTCCAGCTCGCCTACCCCCACCCCTACCCCCAACCCCCCACCCCAACCCCACCCCGAAATACCCATCCAGTTTGTGTTGTTTGTTCTTTCCTCAGACATGATTCATGTATGTGTGTTTTATTTTCTGAAGGTATGGCTATTTTGTTTTGCACAGCTGGTAGAAAACCTATGCCCTCTTGTTACCCAATGCCAGGTACACTCTTTCCAAAAAAAGACAAGAAAAAGAGAGTGAGCACACATATTTATTTAGGGGGGCAAGCCCGACGCCTGTCTCTGGTCATGTGTGTTGCCGGGCATCCACTTTCAATTACAGGGCCTCTTTTTTTGCCGTCTCGTAACTCTTGCCGTCTCCCGTCTCTGTTGTCTGTTCCTTTCAGTTAAACTTGTGTGAGGGCAGTCTCAGGAAGCAGGCCCTATTCCACACGTCACTTCCACTCACTTCCTCCCCTTAACCTTTTGTATTCCCTCTCTGCTATGCACATAATTCCTGTCACATCAACACCATCAAATGAGATTGAGGCCTACTGTATGAGCCACAGCAAATACATGTTTGACCTACACATAATAGATAGATGAATAGAAAAATAAATTAGCAAAAAAATAAATAAAAATTGTATGAAGTTCTAAAGTTTCATTTGAAAGATGGATGCATCTGACTCTTTGTCTCACTTCCTCTGCCTGTTTCCAGTTTTCATTTGCCCCGGGACGCTGAAAGCTGTCGGGGAGCCGTCCTTTGTGTTTGAGGCGGAGCAGCAGGCGGGTGCGTGGTGCAAAGACCCACTTCAAGCTGGCGACAAGATCTACTTCATGCCCTGGACTCCGTACCGCACCGACACCCTCATCGAGTACTCCTCGCTGGACGATTTCCGGAACGGCCGGCAGACCACCACGTATAAACTGCCTCACCGCGTGGACGGCACAGGCTTTGTGGCATATGACGGTGCCATCTTCTTCAACAAGGAGCGCACGCGCAACATTGTCAAGTTCGATCTGCGCACACGCATCAAGAGTGGCGAGGCCATCGTGGCCAACGCCAACTACCATGACACCTCGCCCTACCGCTGGGGCGGCAAGACGGACATCGACCTGGCGGTGGACGAGCAAGGCTTGTGGGTCATCTACGCCACCGAGCAGAACAACGGCCGCATCGTACTGAGCCAGCTCAACCCTTACACGCTCCGCTTCGAGGCGACCTGGGACACGGCCTACGACAAGCGCTCGGCCTCCAACGCCTTCATGGTGTGCGGCGTGCTGCACGTGGTGCGCTCCACCTACGAGGAGAACGAAAGTGAGGCCAGCAAGAGTCAGATCGACTACATCTACAACACCAAGCTGGGCCAGGGCGAGTACACCGACATCCTCTTTCCCAACCAGCACCAGTACATCGCCGCCGTGGATTACAACCCACGGGACAACCAGCTTTACGTGTGGAATAATTTTTACATCCTGCGATACGATCTGGAGTTCGGGCCCCCTGATCCTGACGAAGGTAAGGCTCATTACGGTCCCTTTGTTTGGATTTGCAGTATGTGTTGATTTTCGAGTGCACTCTGAATACAGCTGGAGTGGCGGATGATACAGCTGACTGATTTTTAATTTAGAATTGCGATACAAGTGTGATATCGTGGAGAGGGCCCTTTTTGCATTCGTTCCCATGGGAATGTTCTGCCTTGTATACAGAATTACTGATTCGCTCAGCGGGATGATACGGGCAGATGATTTACATTGGCGTAATGTACGGCTGGCAGAAGGCTGCCATATCGCCTGATTACCATAAAGCTGAACTGTGATCTCAGCTCCTCACTTATCAAGAGGCACCGACCCCATCGGCTGTCTAATCATGGGGTCCGGGCCCATCCGTTGTCAGTCCTGCCCTTGTTAACCTTCCCACACTCTCCTGCTGGAAGTGAGGACTGTGAAATATGCTATTCCCATCAAGTTCAAATCTATAGTGTCAAGAGTGGAGGCGGGTTGAAGAGGCCCATGCCTCGTCGCTGTTATGGATTTTGGAACCTGTTGCTATGGCTACCCCACCGGGCATCGGATGGGGAGGGCCACAATTTGCACTAGATCGGGGCTCTCCAGACACCATTCCTCTGCCGGCAAAAAGGCCAACGCAGAGCCCCGCGCCCAGCAGGTACCGTGAATCACGGACATGTGACAAGGTTAGAGGAATGACTGCGCGCTGGTGAAGATGGGATCAATTACTGAGAGCCATTTGTAAGATGGGATAGATTTTAGACGGGAGTGAGGTTATTGGGGGGTGATGTGGGTGGTGGGATAGGATGGAGTGTGTGTGTGTGTGTGTGTGTGTGTGTGTGTGTGTGTGTGTGGCAGGGGGGTGGTTGATGAGAGACAGGCCAGATGTGTCAGCAGACAGAGCCCTCTGTCACGGGGATAATAAGCATAATCACGTCGTCGTCACCTCCTTCCTCTCAGGGCGGGAGCCCTGGCAACGTGCTAAGAAAGGCGTGCTCGGCCCCCGCGGCCTGTGACCCGCCCTCGTGCCCTCCCGTCACAATGGCTGTTTGTTGTCATGCGGACCCTTTTGTGAGAGCCTCGGCTAAAAGGTCCATGGGCCTGAGACTAGAACCTGCCACACCGCAATTAAGTCCAGCCAGACTGGAGAATTTTAATAGGGCTGCCAAGCATGAGGGTTGTAGAGTGGGTGGGGGTGGGGGTGGGGGTGGGGGTGGTGGCAAACGATGTGAAAACCAGCAGCACACTCTAGCACTGATGCTCCAATATATGTAAATGTGATTAACAACAGAATTATCATAATTACCATCCGCGGCTGATCACGGGAGCGCACAATCTCACTGCATTCGCAATGAGGGGCTTAAATATTCACTCTGCCAACACCTCAGACATTCTCTGAGAGCCCCCACACCTCTCCCCGCCCCACCCTCACATCAGCCCCCACCACCCCCCCAATCCTTTCCTCCTCCCTCTCCCTCTCCCCCTCCACCTCTCCCTCCCCCTCTCCCCCTCTCCCCCTCTCCCTTGCCCTCCCAGACTCTTCACCATCACCATCACCATCTCCATCTCCTGCGTCCCTCATTTTTACGCCCCGTCTCGTCAGGTGAATTGCTCGTCCTGCGTTCGCATCGCCCGCAACAAAATCACATTGTTGGTTGAACTGCCTCGTCTTTGTGATGTGATGACAACTGTCTTTGCATCTGTCAGTCCCACCACTTGGTGATTTAATGGAGCCCCTCTTCACTTCATGTTTGCGGTTGTTGCTGCTGTTGTTGTTGTTGTTGTTGTTGTTGAGTTATCGCAGGGCGCTGAGGTCATCTTTTGCTAGGGTGCAAATAAACACATGGGGGTAATGAAAATGAATGCATCTGTGCCGCTACCACTGTTTAGGTGTTATTTGTCTGTGGCCAAATTAATTGTTTTGGTGTTGATTAGGTTACAGTGCACTGCAGTACCTGCGACGGTCCCTCTGTAAAACCATTATGTTTTATTGCCACGCACAATGTAGACTGCAATAAAGAAACCTACTCGACAAGAGAGTTTAATGGTGCTGAAATAACGTCTCTCTCTCTCCCTCTCTTTCTCTCTCTCCCTGCAAGTGAGAAGCTCTTGAGGCATAGAAGAAATTAATTCTGTCCATTAAGATTCACTCGGTCCACATAGTAAATTCCTGTGCTATGTTTGCTCACAAGAGTATACAAAAATACAATTCAAGTGTACGCCTGAATGTTTACAGTCTATTGTAATTGTCTGGCATTACAAACAGTTGTGTGATTAAGCTGGATGGCTACGGTGCAGTACTGTGTATTGCATCTACTGTCTTGTGCCTTGTTTGTGTATTAGGATTTCTGTTATATTGATGCTTGGAGGTGCTTGTTTCCTTCATGTCATGGAAATTCTTGCAAATGCCAACTTCCCACCACGGTTGAAAAAAATTGCCTCAGTGCAAAATATTTTGTATTGTATGTGATACTCGTATAGAGAGAGGGACCATCAATTCAAAATGATATCATGTTAACAAGTCTGTTCCGTACAGTGAAAAGAAAAAAAATCTTGCCAATTGCCAGCTCTCTTTATGGGATAATGATTTACCTGACAATTAATCATTTCCGTGTTAGAATGTCATCATCCATTTCAATGCACGGACACCTTCTGCATTCTGTAGATTGTATGAAAGCCCTCTCCATTGAGCTGTGGAGGTATTCTCAGCAGTGACAGAGGCAAACAATCCAAACGCACATTCCCTACTAGCTCTGAAATAGCATGCCAATAAAACGCGTACCTAAGTGCCGCCGATTTAAAAAGCTCACAGTCCCACTTGAAAGGCATTGTCTGCGATGCACAAAGACAGGGCCTCATCCATGCCCCGCGAATTAAAAGGAGCGTAATCAGAAGCGCCAATAATTGCCAGGAAGATTTCAAAGTAGCATGGTTGGAAGGGAGAAGAATTAATTTGCCTTAGAGGTGGCATTGATCTGAGCGGTAAAGGAGAGCCGCAAGAGCGTAAAATTAATGACTGTGTGGAAGGTATGGCGCTGTAGAGCGTGTGGCATCCGGTTCTGTCTGCGCTGGATCCCATGTCATGCCTTATATTTAATTTGTTTGTTTAATCACTGAATAAACGCATGCAGTCATGCACAAATTCAAAATGGAGAGGCATTTGAAAAAGAGGGATGGGGGGGAGGGGAAAGGGGGGGAGTAAAGCAGGAATGTCGATGGCCCGTGCTGTTCCTACATTTGGAGCCATTAGCAAGTCTCCAAGTCGCCTGCTCGTGAGTCATGCTGAATCAAAGGTCATTGTCCCAGCAGAGAACCTGGGGGAGCTCCGCTCCCGTACTGACTGGCTGCTGCCAGGCCTGCCGAGCGAACCGAGCACTCAAGTGGAAATGAAGGATTTGGAGGGAGCAGCAATGCCACTCAGAATGAGAATGAATGAGGGCTGAACATGTACAAGCTGTTTATGCTTCTCTCTCTCTCTCTCTCTCTCTCTCCCTCTCTCTCTCTCTTCCCCAACTAACCCACTCACTATTTTTTTTTCTGCTTCCCTCCTTCTGTCCTGTCTTCTCCGCTGCTTTGCTCTCCTCTGCTCTCTCCTTCAGGTTGATGTCAGTACTGTTGCTAATAAGTGAGTCTTTTGGCTCAGTGCAGTCCCCTGCCTGTGTGCGCTCGTAAATCAGGGGCTCTAAAAGCAGGCCTTGCTGGCACCAATCCGTCAGGTTTTATCTGCCTCTGGCTGCTCTAAGAACACACGTCAGGGACATTCCAGTCAATCTGTTAATGGCTCCTGTTCAGTAATGAGGACGTGTTTGACACCTGCTTGCTGGCACACAATTGCTGGGGTGGGGTGGGGTACGGTAGGGTGGGGTAACCACAATGTAATAGCCATGTGTTTAGCGGGAGGGGGGGGGGGCAAAACTCAAGACAATCTGTAGAACAGGTGGTTCCCATCATTGCTTTTGCCTGCCGTAAGCCGAGACTAGTAGTTGGCACTGTGTGCTGCCAGTGCCTCAGTCGTCTGGCCTGTTTGTCCGCTAAGTTAAGAAAAACATTGTCAGCATTGTGGTGTGTGTTAGTGGTAATTATGCCGGTGGTTACTGGGACATGGGTGTCCATGATTTTGTGGCAAACTCTTGGCTGGGTGGAAATGTCAAGGTTGGTGATCAGCGGCTTCTGGCATTTCCAGGGAAAGCTCCTCTGCATCATGCAGAGATTGAAATAGTCACGCGTTACCTGTAATTGAACTTAATTATAGCCTAATACTAATTATGAAAAACAAATGCCCATTATCTGATGTAATTCTCAATTTAATTTCATCTGCCAGTTACATTTTCATATTCATATTAAACAGTTTCTTAACATTTTGAACAGATGCTAAATCAGAGAGTTTTGAGAGAGATTAGAACATTCAAATGTAATGTATTAGTAATAGTGTAGGCCTTGGGTCATTACAAAAGTGTTTAGTTTTAGGCTACTGTGCTGTGAAAACACTCCCTTACTAAATTTGACCGGCAATTGGTTGTTTAGGCTTCTTGTTCCCTCTTGCTGTAATATTAGACTTAGGAAACCACTGCTGTAACAAGTTTCACGCCACATGCCAGAGGCGTTTGAACTGCTGTTGTCTGTGGCTTCTGTGACTTGTTTGGGCTCTGGTGGGAATTTGGTCTTGATGGCACTAAGGACGAGTGAGTAGATGATTAGTAGCATCCACTTGAGCCAGTCTCTGATTGGGGCATATGAACCTAATAGAGAGGCCTTTTTGGTCATTCAGAGCACTGGTGCAACATAATCAGGTAAATTGATTAAGTGGATATCAAGGACTTTATGAAATCTAAATTGTCAATACGATGGTGTTAGTTGAATGTAAAACAGTGATCATGAAAAATGAAGGATGCTTTTTTCACAAAAGCAGTAATGCAGTATTTAGAGTATTCTGTATTTAACATTTAATATCAGGTGTAATCAGAGCCATATGAAGGGATTCATCTCTTTACATGGCTCTGGGTGTAATGTATAAACAGTAGTAAACATCTTATATGAATATAATGGTAAATATATTGTAAATATGTAATTTTATTGATTTTTTTTATGTTCCATGTTTTTTCCAGACCAACAGATTGGTACCACATTCACTTGTTTAAAGTTGTTAATCTTGCGGAAAGTTACAGCTTTTTTCATACCTGTTGAAGTAGAGGTGCGAAAAGAAAAATGCCACATGGTAAATTTAGATGTTGACATTTAAAGTGCATTTTAAATCAAGGTACATTCTCACAGCCCAGCATTAGGGCTTTATTAGCCATTTAATTGCGTATGTCGGCAACAAAAAAAGCTACAGCTCTGTCGACAGTGGCAATTGTGCATATATAAATTTCCTTCAACACTTGGGAAACCTCTGGAACAGGACTTTTTTTTTTTTTTTTTTTTACTGTGATGTGTGGTTTAAAACATACAGTAGGCTGGGAACGGCTAAAATCCACTTCCACTGAGAGACTGAGTGCAGAAGGGGACTGAGCCATTATTTGGTCGATCCAGACTGAACACACACACTCACACGCAGCCACTGATCCCCTCATTATTATTGTGTGTTGTTTCACAGACAGGCTGCCTCCACGCAAATTTAATAACCAGTGTTTGTGCGCATCTTAAAAAGGCCTTCATTGGGGAATTAGAGCTGGAGATAAACTCAGCCTAAAGCCGCAGAGGAGCTGCTGAGGGAGAAGTAGCTTAACATGACTTAGATTTTACAGCCAGACATTTGTGAACCCTCGAAAATATCCAGGCCAGAATGACACGCAGGCATAGGGTAGCTCTGAACTCTTTGCATCAGAGCAAAGATGCCATCCATAGCCTGTGTGTTAGTGTGTGTGTGTGTGTGTGTGTGTGTGTGTGTGTGTGTGTGTGTGTGTGTGTGTACAGCAAATTTGTTCGCCTTGTCGTCTTGAACCATGCAAAGTAACTCAAACGAAGGAGGGCTCGTCAGGCCTCTCCCTGTGTTATTGGAGATGAACGGCTGATCCCTGGACAAATGGCTGACTGCTAATGGACTATACGTCCTTGCCTTCTGATTTTTCGCTGCGGAAAGTGACTTTGTAGACTGTGGTGAAATGACAGCTAATTGAAGCTCCCCTTTCCTCGGGAGGCTGAGTGCAGGGAGAGATGGCGGGCCTGAGATTCCTCTTCTGCCAGCCGGTGAAATTGCTCGGCATAATCAAAAGAAAATTGTAGAGCTGAGGGTGTGAAGATGTCAAAAGAAATGTGAGGCAGGATAGGTCACTGACAAGCGGTTTACCTCTGTATTTATTTTGAAAGATTTCTCTCCCCACCTCTTCTCTCTCTCTCTCTCTCTCCCTCTCTCTCTCTCTCTCTCTTTCTATTTCTCACTCTCTCTCACACACATAAACACACACACGCACACTCACACACTTGCTCTATTTTGATATTTATTTATATCTGGGCCGTAAAGCGTGCCACAGATGTCTGTTGTAGGCCATTTAAGTGGAAGGAGGAAAAAGAGGGAAAGTGGGGGGAAAAAGCAGAATCACATTTGAGAGAGAGCAAAAAAAAAAAAAAAAAGCGTCAGGAGGTCAGAGCTGGTTTTCAGTGGCCGTCCGCAGTCTCATTTGGATAGGCTGACAGGGTCAGCTAGGTGAATGGCACACCATTGAACGATATTGCCTCTGAGCCTTCATCTCAATCACAACCAGCGGCGGGTGCCGGGGGAAGGAGGGGTTGCATGTATAGCCGTGGTCAGTCAACCTGATGGATACCCTGACAGCCCTTTTATGCACTTTTTCCAATTCAGGGCAGTTGAAGGTATCAGAGTGTCTGCAGAACAAAATAAAAGCCCCGTAGAGCAAGAACGCACCAGGCGAGCGCCTTCTGGCATTCGGCATGGTGGGCTTCGCTGAAAGTCGATAAATGACGGAGCCGTTGAGAGAGTGAGGGATCAGCCATGTGTGCAAACAGAGGATGAAAATGAGTGAGTGAGTGAATCAGTTTAGCAAGTGAACGAGTGCAGGGGACGGTGAGAAAGAAGGGATGCAAGAGTGATCTAAGGAATTAATTAGCCAACCAAGCTGACTGAAAAACAAACACACTAATGAAACAGAGTCAAGAGATGCCTTGTCTTGTCATGTCTTGCCTTGTCTTGTGTTCGTGGCGGGAGACCAAGCAGGTGACGTGGAGCATAAGGTCCCAGTTGGCCGGTGCAGGGACCTGTCTTTTTGACTTCTGCCATGGCCGCTAGATTGACTCCAGACTCCGGTGTTATTGTTTACCCTCCCCGAGTTCCTCGCAGAGTCTTTAGGCAGAACTCGAGGCTGTAATGAACTGCATATTTCTCCGGAATGAAGAAACAAAACAAAGATGTTCCAGATTGCTGCATTGGACGGAGGCCCAGTGTGTGTGT
>JASCQX010000126.1:360015-370029 GCA_030264415.1 Sardinella fimbriata
AACATCATTCTGTAAAGACCGCAATCACACAAAACAGTAACAAAAGTTTAAAACATAATAACCTCAACTAAACAATCGAATTGAATAGAAGCCATAGCTGTCATGTGACTACATACTGTGCCAATCCGATGATACTCAGCAAAAAACATAAACAAACATAAACAGAATTTTTTTTCTAGGTTTAATGTTTTTTTTTTTGCCCCAACTTTGATCACATTTTCATTCCACATGCTCTGTACTGTATCTCTGTGTCCTAAATCAGCAAAACGTCTTTTCTTCCATTTCATCAACTGTGCCTTTGTCCCTGTCCTTTTTGTTCTCTCCCTTTGCACCAGGATGAGCTGAAAAAATTGTACTCTCAGTTGGAAGTCCACAAGACCAAAAAGATGGCGAACAACAACCCTCACCTTTCCAAGAAGCGAGGCTCACGTCTGGGCATTGGGCGTTCTATCATGAAACGCATAGCTGACTTCCCAGAGACTATATCACGGCAGCATAGCCGAGAGGACAGAAGTGCCACGCATTCTCGATCACCAAGCCTCTTTTCTGCCAGCTCCAAGAGGCCCTGTGAGATCACCTATGTGGAATACCCTAAAGAGCCTTCAAGAACTCCGTCAAGGACCCCATCAATTGCTGGATCGCTCACACCAATATTAGTGGACAAGAGGGCTTCTCAGTACTCGCAACATTCCCAACACTCACAGTATTCGCAATACTCACAAGTCTCCCAGCCTTCCCAGCACTCACAAGCTGACTCTCTCGACGCACCAGTGGTCTGCAAATCAGCGAGTGCTCACAACCTTTCGGTTGACAAAAACTTCCTTCATCCTGATGACAGCAGGCATCAGAAGTCACTGAGTGCCGTAGTAACCAGCACAGACTATTATTCCCTGATGGAAGAAGCTGCGCAGAGTGCCGCCACGACCCCAGAGTTAAAGCACATGGGCAGCATAAAAGAGCAGACAACGAAAGCTCTTCAGGCCGAGTCGTTTGACAAAGCTGAAGTCTGCCCTTGGGAAGTTGAGGAGGAGAGGCGACCAAGCAAGAAACATGTTACTATATCCATAGCTGAGGGTGACGTGCCTGTCGAGAAAGAGAAAGTGCCGTCACCCACCTTGATCGTTTGCCCATGGGACAACGTGGAAGCCCTGCCTTCGGCCACAAAACAAAAGAGCATTGACAGCGTGGATTCAGATGGCGACTCCATAAGACTGAAGGCTCCCATCTCCTCGAGTGCTCCGGTGTCACCATCAGCGACTGGCAAGCCAAAGGAGCTTCGTGTGTTCTCATTCCGCTCCACCACCAAAAGCCTCCTCCTTGTGAGGGGCATGTCGGGCGATAAAACGAAACTCACTGCGACCCAGTCAGTTGATACAGTGAAGAAAACTCCTCAGCTTCAGAAAAGGAGCATGACAACAGTGGACTCCAAACCTGGTCTTGTTAAACAGAACGCAATAAGACTCTCTTCCACTGACTCTGCAGAAAGGAGCCCACTCAGAATGCCTAACCCGGAGGTTCTCGTCTGCCCCTGGGAGTCGGACTTGGAGCTGGCCGACAACACGCCACGACAACAAAGTCACGAGAGGGTCTATGAGAATGTAATGACACCTCAAAGCAGCTTGAAGAGTGTGAGTTCTGACGGAAGGGGCAGACCCCCACCTCCTACGCCCCCTACCAGGCAGATGAGCGCGGCACAAGCGGAGGTTTGCCCATGGGCCACTCTGCAAGTGCCGCAAAGGCAACAGAGCATAGTGATGAAGACTGATGTTTGTCCCTGGGACGCACAAGAGGCCAAGGCTGATGTTTGTCCTTGGGACGCACCAGATGCCGCGGTACTTAGACAAGGTTCTCTCAAGTCAAATAGTGGGGTGCCAAAACCAACTGAGAGAGTGATTTATGTCAGCAATGCCGGAGGGACCCCACAGCCGGGTAAAGCAACAAAGAGGCAGGACACAGTGCCAGCTGAGGTGTGTCCATGGGAATCCACAGAATCTGCGCAAAAGCAAGTCAGTGCCCGGGGAAATGTGTGCCCGTGGGAGTCGGAAGAGCCAGCTGACGCAGGAGATAAAAAAGCAGGACCAAGTGAAACGAAGAAAACCCCACAAGTCACAAAAGAGACGACAGGTAACGCGGATGCCTGCCCATGGGATTTCCCAGAGCAAGGCGATTCATGTAAAATGAACATTTGTCCTTGGGAAGCCGATGCTCCAAAACCTCCACTATCAAAGCAGGCAGCTGTGGTCCATTCAAGTCAGGAGTCCATCAACAAGAAAACAGAATCTAAAGACACTCCGACATTAAAACATCAAGACAGTGCCCATGCAAATGTCTGCCCTTGGGAAACCGAGGGAACCCCGGCACCAAAGGAAATAGGAGCAAAGAGAAGTTCAATCAAGATTGCCTTTAAAACAGTACGGGCACTGTCAAGGCAGACAACAGGCAATGCTGAAGCATGTCCTTGGGACTTCCCTGAGCCACCTCCGCCTGCGGACGTCTGTCCGTGGGACGCTGAGGGCGCAGAACCACAACCTACACAAGCTAAGCAGATGAGTAGGACAACGTCCAGACAAGGATCCACCTCTTCTAAAGCTAGTGTTAAGCCACTCCAGAATCAAGGGAATGTATGTCCATGGGAATCCCAGGAACCTGAAGGGTCAACGCAACAAGGTGACGCCAGAGGAAATGTCTGTCCTTGGGAAACTGAGAGTGCACCCAAGACCCTGCAAAAGCAAGAAAGTACAAAAGCAGACGTTTGTCCTTGGGAAACGGAGAGCGCACCCAAGACCCTGCAAAAGCAAGAGAGTACAAAAGCAGACGTTTGTCCTTGGGAAACGGAGACCACAGAGAAGGGAAGTGGAGACGACAAACTCAAACATCAGGCAAGCGTAGCCGCCGACGTCTGTCCTTGGGACACCGAGGCCCCAACAGGGCAAGACAGTGTTTGTCCATGGGAGACAGGAGGCGCTGAGGAAGCAAAGGCAGAAGGTGGTGCCACGGCCCCTGCCACCACAGAGAACACAGAGCCCACAGTGGAAACTGGGGCACTGGCTACAGAGGAAGGACCTTTACAGTCTCCAACTGACAGCACACAGGACTCAAGAACCAACACGCCCCTGGAGCGGCGTGACGCCCTTTGCCCGTGGTCCATGGATGTTTCGCAACACGACAACAACTCTGATGTGTTCACCTGGGAAGAGAACATTCCAGAGGAGGATGAGGACCTGGACGCTGAATGTGCCGCAGAAGCATTTGTCTTCCCATCTGACTTGGGCTAAGATGTCGCCATGCCATTATCTGTAAATCCTCGCCATCACAAATAGCCCGCTTGCCACTGTGGTCAATGGTGAAGGACATTCATCACATTCATCAGGGTGACTTAGCCCACCCGATGATAAACATGATCATAGTGGACAACATGGGACAGACCCCTCTCTCCCCAGTCCCCACAATCCTTAATGCTCTATTACCCTTCAACTTCATATTATATGTATTTTATGTTTGAAGTAGTGTGTCAGTCTGTCTTAGTTTAAGAAATGCTTCATTAGCAAAAAAAAAGAAAATCTTAATACTGTTGGCCAGAGACTTTTGGATATCCATTGGTCTGAGGAAAATGTGCTCATAAAATGTGTATGTGTATACACATATATTTTTCTGTCAGAATTTGTCACAATTTGTGTCAGAATTTTTCACAATTACACACGTTTCTCCTGAAAATGGTTTGCTATAAACAGATGCCTTTCTGAGCCATCTGATGAAAATTATTCTCTTCAGTGGAAAGGGATGCACTATACATTCCATCCAACAGATAAGTGAAGGACTTCTGAAATAAATTCCATCTTTGTGGTTCCATGGCAACAGGAGAAAAGAATGATTCAAAGCGTTGCCTTGCTGGTCTGTGCCGCCAAATTCTCCAAATGCCGAGGTCAGAGTGAGAGGAGTGGAACTTCAACAAGTTGGTGGCATGCTTTGAGAGGCCCAAAGACAAAATGTCAGCTGAATCATTTCAACTCTGTATCCTAGGTACTGAAAGACCATACATATCCTTAAACTATGAGTAACAGTTGAAGTTGACATGCCCACACATCTACTAATTATAGGCTATAGAATTGTTGTCATGACAAACCGTTTTATCCGTAAAGTTCCTAAATGCTGTCATGACAGTATAGTCAAGGATGATGACTTTCACATCAGACAGGACCTAATGGAATGGTGCAACATGCCATATAAAGTAAATATTTTTAATTCTGTGGAAATTGATAAATAGCCGCTCTTGATTATGCCAAAATTAAGGCTAATATAACTCCTAATTTGTAATAAATATCTATAAACAACAATTATGGGATGGTGATCCCATGGTATGGGTTGAAATGATTTGAGTCATCTTTCATTATAAATCTTACGTGGGTTTCCATTGCAATTTGAAATAATAGATGAAGTACAAGAATAAAACTGGTTTACTTGATATATTTCATACAATCGGAGGAATTCACATTGGTGCCATACAGATTATTTTATTCTGTGAAGTACAGTAACAAGGCTTGGCGTGCAGTAGTGAGGTGAAATGCAGTCGGCCAGGGCTTTTGAATTTGTATCAGATACTGTACATTATTGTGAGAATATCCTCCCTCTAAATCTTTGTATATCCCAATGATGTTGTCTTAATGTTACTGTGAGTATTTAAAAATTTCTTTCTAAAAAGTTCTACTTTTAATCTTGATGCAGAAATTGTTCAGACTTGTTTGCATGCACATAAGAAAACACATCCTTTCCATAGTCTTCATGTACTGGATGTATAGTTGAGTCTGTTCTCATTTCATTTCGGTGAATTTTATCTGAGGCAACAAAACATTATTGTCCTGATGTACTACTGAAATGTCCACTGCAGTTTACTCTTATTTTTGTGTTTTGTGGTCCTTATATGGATGAGGTGTTTTTCACAGAAACTTTTGTAAGTAATCCCTTTTTTGTATAATGCATTCTGTCAGATTAAGAGCAGTCGGTGTGAAATTCACAGAGTCTTATCATGTCACAGTGAAGAGCGGGGAGGGGTGTTCTATTTTTGTATTTCTCAGACATTTATGAAATATTCATGGAGACAATAAACTTCTCTTTACTGCCTCAATTTGTCTAGTGCTGATATTTGCCACTAGAGTGGGATTGAGAGCATGTGGTTTAGTGGGAATCCCTGAGCAAATTAACACAGAGTGAACCATCAAGGAGAACTCTCATTCATTTTAAACTCATAGCCCCACTAACCAATGGGGGCAAGTTAACATTGTTCCAATTTCATTCTAATTTGCCCCTATAGTTGGTTTCAGCTGTCAGTCCACTACTTGGCCAACCAAAATAACCACAGGGCTATGGTTTGAAATTGGGCACAGGTTTCCTTCTACAGGAAAATGTATATGGCTCTGCTGTTAGAGAAAGAGGCTTCAAGGCTCTTAAACTACACAGGTTGCATTAAATCTGAGAGATACAAATCTTAAGAGATCTCATCTTAGAATTTTAGAAAGGCTTTTTTTCTGACAATATTTCAGTTTTTCATAATTCAGCGTTTGTCCTCACACTACTTGTGCTACACTGGGGATCTTGATGTGTTGTACTCCAACTCCATAGTAGTTGACAAACTTACACTCTTGCCCTGTGATTATCTGGCTGCGGGGATGGCAGAGACACCATGTGCACACAACCATCTGCACCACCAGCATCTACACCAGTTCAATTTACAAATCACACATGTCAAATGAGGTTTTTGCAAATCTGCCAAAATACCAGAGTGGAGATAGACAGATTAATAAAGAAAGAAAATTATATACAGAATAGGCCTATATCGTTTTTGAAACTTTTTTAAGAGAGAAGCTTGTAAATGGATGAGCTGGTGGAACACAGAGACAATGTCACTGTGTAATGATGAATGAATTCAGAAAGTTAAATGACAATGTTTGTCTTTGTCTGACATGTTGACGTGTCTTTGAGGGCACTTTAAAACCCTGAAATAGAGGACAAGTTATAACGTCTACTTATTGCTGATTATCACAGAATTTTGTCCTAGAAATATAAAAAGTATTGATTATTATCTTTACTCAGTATACTATCAAACAGGCTTTCATAAATATTTGATCATATTAAGTATGTCAATAATTAAATTTTTCCACTCAATTTAGAAACAACAATATGACACTTTTACCAAATGATTCAACTGTAACATTAAAATATTATGAAATGAAGTGATAAATTACAATGTTTGAACATAATTATTCTGTTTATTTTGGGGGAGAAGGGGGAAAATGTACAGCCTGGGTGTTGGTAGACCTGGTGCACAGCGCCTCTCAATGGTCTACTTGTGCCACTGCACTGCTGCAGGTTTGGGAACTTCATAGCCGAGGTCCTCAAACTCTTCCTCTGGTTTCAACGTGGGCCCAGGGATCATAACAGTCTGTGAAAACACAGTAATATACATATAAATGAATTGAATTCACATTTAATGACGGGCTATTTTGATGATTTTTAGTAAGGGATGATAATTGGACTGAACAATAAGATGGCCCAATTCAATTCAATGAGGAGGGAAGTACAGCAGCCTTCACTCATTTAATTATACAGAGTGTGTAAGGGTAAGTAATGTTTCCAAAACGTCCTCTTTGATGTCCAGAGACGGTCAATTTGTTCAAATGTCCCCCGAAGCAACCCAGAACATGTTAGTACGCTCACCTTGATAATGGGGTCTTTGGGAGGAGCCCAGGCAGGTACGATTTTGCCATGGAGTCTCCACATGCCATAGGGATTGACGAGGTGACGCTCAATGACCAGGTACTCCAGCACGTCCCTCGGCTCCTCTTCGCTGCCCAACATCAGGCGCCCAAAACGATCGTAAATGGCTAAAGTCTGACAAAGCAAGCAGCAGGAGGAGCATAGGAGAGAAGCAGACCGTGAAAGAATGGCATCAGGAAATTACTTAAAAACGGTAAGAGAAGACTTGGGGTGTATGTACTTGGTGTGACTGAATTAGCCAATCATGAAGCTGATTCATTCCAGTTTAATTTCAACAGTGAAATTAATCAGAGTGACAAAGCTTATGGAACACAAACAAAAAAACAATTTCATCGGAGTGGAAAGTCACTGGGTGTCGTGACTGGCAGCTCACCTGTCTGGAGTGCATACGCACGGTCACCTGGGCGTACAGATTGCCTTTTGTGACCATGTCTGGGCACCGAGCATGCACCACCTTGGGGGGCTCGATAGACTCAAGGAACTTCCACCGTAGCGTTTTATAACGGTTCCCTCGCACCATTTCCTATGGAGCACCAGAAGGACTCACTATGGGGCATGATATAGCTGCAACATCCCATTAACCTTCTTCAAATGTTTTGCTGCGGGTCCTTCTGCCCTTACGTCATTATGTTAACATTACAACAAGCCAGCCTGAGTGTAACATTATGTCAACAACATTACATGGGGGACTGGTTGTAGCATGCTAAAATTAGACCTTGAAAATGCTATGCTACGATGGACAATTTCCTTTAAACATCAGTCTCAAGATTCAATATAAGACTCAAATAATGCTGATGTGTCTTTCCAGAAGTCAACTACTTACGGGCTAGCTAGACCATTATAACCACTGCAATGTTACCTTTTTCTATAAGTAGCAATCTATGCAATCAATGTTGCAATGGCAAAAATATTATAGCATGCCTTAAGGTGTGACAAGTAGGACTTACAGGGTAGCATCTTTCTGTCACCAACGAATGGAGTTTCACCTTATTGAAGCTGTGAAAGAAAACAGGAAAGAGTGAGGGGAAATAGTAGAGTATAGGGTTCTTAGCCCTGAAATGCATAGTCATAGATGTATCTAAGCCACTCATTCATGCTAATACATACATTAAGATAGCACACAAAGATCATGAAGAGGACATTTCATTAGATGACTACCTTTTAATGAATTTGAATTGAACCAATTCAAGATCAAAAAGTGGATCATATGAGACAACTACAATTCCTTACTTTGTAAGTGCATGATGAGCCTCAATGAAGATCTCCTGTGCTCGAATGGCAAAGTCCTTGCTGGTGAAATCAGAGTCGTAGTCTTTGATTTTACGAATCCTGACGGAAATAAAATGCCACAATAAGATACTTGCCTCAACATCATCATGCATGGTTGTCACCCAAATGCAGCATTTCCAAAATGACCACCAACCCCTCACCCCTTTCTTTAGACAAAAGGCTTGGCTTACGCGAGCTGGGAGGCAGCACCCTGTTTGATTTGTTCTGTACGTTGCTTGAGTCCCTCTTTGGAGAGGCTGGAGAGACGGGCATCGCCCTCAGGTGGGATATACGGATCAAACACGCCAGCTTGTGGTAGAACCAGTAACCAGTGCACAGGGTTAGACAGAATAAATAATAACAAAAACACACTTTGAATCAGTTCTCAAGAGAGTTGAACTGAAGGAGATGGTGGGTCATAATAACCCTTCCACAGAATGATGGCAGTAGAGCATACCTGTGCATGAGATGTTAATGGGTCTCTCCAAGTACTCTTGTTTCATTACAATTCCGGCTGCTCGAGCTTTCGCGTCCAGTTCCGCCTGGGACATCGATTTGGCTTTAACAGAGGGGGGCTTAGTGTGTCGCTTCCTCGTTCGCACCTGAACAACAATTGGGAGCGCACATCGTGTCTCTAGTCGTGTTATTGCTTCTGCACCCTGCACACATTATGAAAACAAAAGAGAGATGAGTCAATGTCAAGCATTCTTCATAGTATTCCCTGTCTTTAGCACCAACATTTTACCCTGGAAGTCCAGAGATCTCGCGAGAGCACAATTTGAGTTGTGCCTGCAGATAATGTTACTCTGGCCAAGATCCAGAAAGTATGTTACATTTACCCAAAAATTTGCCTACACGTGTGACCACAAACTGTTGGGTGAAAAAAAGCATGTTTCTTTGTGTTTCTGAACATCACATTTGTAATATGTTTGTCTTCCTTTCCTGTTGTTCAGAAGTTCCATGATGCACCTGATAGATGACATGGTGCATGCGGAACTGCCTGTACTTCTTTGCGAAAAGGCAATAATTACTTTGCACATTGTTAAAACATTGCTGAATCGAGCCACAGAAATAATTTGAAGGACTGGATCCAGTCTCTGGGCCATATGTTTAACACCCCTGTTTTATATATTTGTGCAGTCATAAATCTTTACTGAACGATGCTAACATATTCGATGCACACATATTTGTGTGCGGTTAAATTAGGAGGTAGACAGCATGTATCAGGACCTGCTGTCTGGATATTTCCCCAACTTTCACTGGAGAGAGCTATCTCTTAGTTATTTTCCACTGCAATTTTTATATCTCTTCGGCATAGTCTTGTCCTTTCTCTTTAGTGTCCTCGAGCTGATTCTTCACCCGTTTTAAAAATATTTAAGGGAAAGGGGGGCATTAAAGAAAGCCAACACCAAAGTTTGCAAGCAGAAAAAGGCTTTCTGGCGTGATTGAATGAGTGAGATTTGCATCAACTGCAGCTCAAGCGACAAAGTGAAAGCTGACTGCACTGGCTAATCATATTTATCACTACATCTCTATTTAATGTCCAAGCAGCATTATCGTTCGAATGGCAACTGTATACCGTACCATCATTCAATACATTTAGATAGCCTACATGTGATGATGCCCGCTTGTTACGTTTAGTGATTTTAGGAGGACGTTATCACACGTTAGGTAACGCCAACGTTAGCTCCCGAACCACTACGGCGTCTAAAAACTGACTGAAGCTTACTAACAGAACACAACGCTGCAATTTTAAATACACAACAACATTTACAATGACAATGTTTTAAATTGGTCCCATACAACCTTGGAAACACAAGATGATATTCGATGAAGAGGTACCAACGCCCTACAAATGGAAGTCGCCATTTTGACTGTTCTTCTTCTTCTTCTTCACGGTTTTATGGCGGATTTGACACCAATCAGTGTATTACCGCCACCTACAGGATGATTTATTCCATTAAATCCTCAGTC
>JASCQX010000126.1:396085-407317 GCA_030264415.1 Sardinella fimbriata
TTTTGGCTTTGACCCATTGCCCTGGGACCAGCAGTCATGTTTTTATGCACTGGGACAAGCTGCATGTCAAAAGTGTGAGACACGTCTGTGTTTGTGTTTGTACACCGGGTCTAATTCTGTCAGGGACGCCAGTGGTATGGAGTAAAGGGGAATGAAATGGTTGAATTGCACCGGTGTGAGTCATGTGCCAAAGACCAGTAGTAGTAGCAGTAGTAGTGGTGGTGGAAGTAGTTGTTGTAGTTGTGCAGTGGTGTAATAAAAGTGTTTGTATCCTCTCCTAGCTCACTGTGGATGGATTTGCGGTCGACAAAATGGCTGCGGAGGTGAAGGTGAGTGCTGCTCGTCCATTAATCTACTCCCAACTCTGGTGCACACACACTTTTGGGCTAATGGCTTAATGCAGGCTAAAAATGGCACTGTGGAAAACCAATCTCACTCACTCCCTCCCTCAATACCTACCTATGGGGTTTCAAGAAATGATTTTTTTTTAAACACTCTTTTCATACATAAATGTATAATTTATAAAGGATCACAAAACTGTTAAATGGCAGAAAACCTACAATAAATGTGCAAGCGTATTGAACATCATACTTTACATGAATACTTCATGTTGCAGCTGTAACAAGTCTATGCAACTATGCACTTTTGTTTTAAAAATGAGTATGTTGCAGTCACATGTATCATTTTATTTAAATCTGTCAGTCCCCACGCTGAATGCAAACGTTTCCGAGAGCCCTCCAGAAAACGAATAACGAAAGGCAAATCTGTCCGTTTCAGAGTTTCTTTGAGAGCCACCACGCGCCGGCGGCCGAGCGCACGGTACAGCAGTGCTGCGAGAACATTCTCCTGAACGCGGCGTGGCTCAAGCGCGACGCCGACGACATCCACCAGTACCTGCTGCAGCGCAAGGCCCCGCCCGTCTGACCCCTGACCCCTTCCTCCATCCTCCTGCTCCTCCACCCACCTGTGACCTCCCAGCAGTGATCGCGGCCCTCCGTCCGCCAGCCCGTCACCACTAACACTGGAGGACAAGCGAACTAGACACACCACAAACTGGGCTCCATTTTTGTACAAACAACCAAGCGGCAGACGACAACGACATCATCAACAACAACAACAACAACGACAACAACAAGATGAAGATGAAAAGAAGAATCAACAACAAGTCTTGATGATAAACCATGATTATTGATAATTGTGCAGCCATTTCCATTTTAGTGTGTTTCAAGATAAACTTCAAACCAACCAAATTTGTTCTAGTCTTGACGAGGAATGTAGTTAGCCCCATTCTGCCCTTCTGAGATTGAGAAAAAAAAAGAATTGGTGGGTTCTCCAGCAGATAAAGAATATCACTCGCGCGCACACACACACACACACACACACACGCACACACGTTCACATACACAAACACACTGCAGTGCACACATCCATTATAGAGGCTTTGTCTTTCATGCAATTTCTATATACTTGCACAAAGTTGTACAACAAATGTGAATTGCTTTTTTTTTTGTCTGTTTGTACCTTCAGTCCATCCTTAAAGAAAACAAAAAAAAAGACACAGCACTTCTCCAAGGTTAGATGTTTTTATGTTTGTTGTTCGGTGTTTGTTTCCTGCACAGACAGTTACTTTACAAATGATTCTCACTTCTCCTGTCAGGAAGTTTGGTTTTGTAAAGCATATCTTCACACTCAGTGGTGGCCTCGGCAAACAACCCCGAGGCCAGGAGCAGTGGGCAGAATGGGGCCAGATGGTGTGTGGCGTCTGATGGTATTGTGAACTTTACGGCAACCGCACTGATCTCCATCACTAATAACGGTTAGCAGCGACCGAACAGAGCTAGCATGGTACTGTATGTTATCGTATGACGCGAGTCTTGTCACCCCTTCTCCTAACCCCCACCCCCACCCCCAGTCACCTCTGTGAAGAGATGTCCTTGGTTCACACTTGGTTTCTTGTATACCCTTTACTCCCTGAGAGAGAAAAACAAAACATGGCCACTTATCCCGCTAAAAATTACCCACAGGCTTGTGGTTACTTGAGAACTATGGAACGGTTGAATGGATTGGGGAAGGAAAAAGAGAAGGCACCCGATGGAAACTACATATCCAAGCATCTATATATGTCTGACACATTAAGCAGAAAAAAAAGCTTTTTGAAAAACCTTTTTATAAAGTATATATTCAGTGATTAATCTTGTGTAAATTGTATGGGAGTACAACTAGGGAAAATATGGGCCTCTAGGATTAATTTACTTGAGAAACTAGTGATATTCGGGCCCATTTTGAAATATTGAAGTGAAGTGATGATTTACCTTGATTTACATCTTGTACTTTTAAGGCCTTAAAATTGGTTTGAGGAAAAAGAAAAGTTTGCAATAACTCTTCAAAGTGGTTAATTGTAGCCTATCTCCACCAAGTGTTTCAATGTCATGGGATTCTACATAGCCTTGTTGAACAGATATATCTGTCTATAGAATTTGCTATTTGATGTGGCTTTGAACCTTGAAGATGATCACCCAATCAATTGACAGTCTTTCCCAGAAACATTTGTTGTGCTTTTGTTTAAAAAAAAAGAAATGCAGTTGGTGTTCATTAAAAGTAAAAAAGAAAGAAAAAAATGTATTAAAAAAACAATGTTAAATTAGTACCGTTGATTTTATGTGTGAGGTGTGAAAGTGCATGCCTGAAATCAAGTTTTTGATATATAAGTTAACAGTTGCTAATCTGGTTCAATTGTTTTCTATGATCATTCACAATGAACAATTCACCATCTGAGATTACAAATGACTTCATCTAGTACAAATAAAATGCTGTATCAAACGTTCATACAATACTTAACAACATGATACATCTGTAGATAAGTACATTATATGATGTAGATTACCGGGGGGAAAGATATTGTTTATCTTATGTGAAGATGGAGACAGGGGTACTGTTAAAATAGCCCAAAGGGATGCAACACTGTAAAGTAAAAAAATGTTTTTTTTTGTTTTGTTTTTTTGTTTTATTGTTTTTTTTTTTGTTTTGTTTTTTGTTTTGTTTTTTTGTTTTCACATGTATGCTCTTATTCAGAAACTCTGCTGATGATGTTCTATGCTTTGTGGTAGCGACCAGAAAGAGTCAAGGATCTGTCGATCTGATTTGAATATCAAAAACTATTCAAACATCATTTTTGTCGTGTCATGGAGTCTGATTCAGCATGGATAAAACTGGCACTGACTGTTGTCCAAGCGGATATATTATAAAAAAAATTATGCTGATACAACAAAGCCATGTGAGAAATGTTTCTTTGGGGCTGATTCCTGTGCAACGATGCAGCACACTGCCACCTGGCTCTTCTGCTGATAGGCTACACTCCTGCACTGAGTCTGACAGACACCCCGGGTCCCTAAAGTCAGCACAGTCAGAGTGTGCTCACTGCTGCCCTTGTGCTCATCTACACTAGGACAATCATTCTTAAAATAAATAATAAAGTAAATAAATCAAAGTTTAGACTTATGAGACTCAAGGATAGGTTATTGGTCTATTCATCACAAGATATCTTTGGACCAAAGAGAGCCAGGGACAGAATTAATTGGTCTGTCTTGATTTTGCATAAGCACATGAATAACAAATGTCAGACATTCATCATTAGACATTTTTTATTGCTTGTGAGAGCCAGGGACAGTGTTGATTGGCCCGTCTGATTTTCAATAGCTGCATGAGTAATGTCGAACATAGCATTAATCATAGTACATCTATCTTTGTGGAAAATAGCCTACTAATTTGTTCTTTCAGTTCAGCCCATGCTGAGGTCAAGGAAGTGGCCACTTTTTAAATTATTTCTTTGGGAGTGAAATATGTGAACTTAATCTTCGTAAACCACCAAAAGTGCATTTCCAGCAGTAGATACAGAGGGGTGTATATATGATAGTGGGAGTTGCCTATTCAAACAACCTTCATGTCTTTCATGTCTTGTCTTTGGTTACATTATATGTTTTTTTATGTAATTGGATTTCTAACTTGTTTCTGACAAATAAATTGTAAAGTTCTGTGATGCAGAACTTTACAATTTAGATTTTGTGTCTTACAAATTCTAATGCATAACATATCATTTAATCTCTGATGTGCTGTAATGGCAGAGGATTAATAGTCCATTTGCTTCTACTATGTCTGTTATGAGCATTGTGACACAAAACAAATAGCCTGCACTGAAGACCTTTGACTAGATAATACTTTATAGACCCACAGTGAAGATTCAAAAGTAGTAGGCCTAGTAGTAACTTTTTTTTGTTGGCCCAGTAAAAGTTTTCAATACCACAACAGTCAATGCAATTTAAAGACAACTATATGCAAGTTACGTATTTTTAAAATGAGGTTTTTGGTCTTTGATTCTAAAAAATAGCCTAGGCCTACTAGTTTAATGCCAAATAAGAGGCATTTAATAGGAGAAAGACTATGGCCAAATGCCTAGGTTAGGGGGCTCGTTTTTTTTTTTTTTTTTTTTTTCAGAGATAGGCTGCTTTGACAAAATCAGTGTGGCTGAGAGTTACCAATTGTTATTTTACATCAGTGGCCTATTACTGATAGTCCTGGAAATAAATGCATCTACAGCTCCTTCTAAACTCTCTGCATGAACCATGGAAGCAAGATTTCTTTAGTCACGATAGTTGTATACGCCTATACTCCAGGGGGCGCTGTGGCAGTATGGTACGTTAGTGTTAGTGCAGAGTAAATGGGTTCTGTGGCAACACTGAAGTGAGCTGGAAATGCTGTCGCCTCCGAAATAAAATATTATTGCTTCTTCAGACGTTATGTTCAGGTGAGCTAAAATGTACCACGCTGTTTTTAAGATACTCTGGCAGTTATTTCTGTCGGTTGTTGAAGTAGTCGTCGTCCGCATCTTTCAATAGTCAAGCTAAACTTCTTGTGTTGCGTCCAAGGTGCTAACCAGTGGTGCTAACTTGCTTTGCCTAATGCTACTAATGCTAGCAGGCATAGGCAACTTGGCTCATGTTATTGCTGCTAAGCTAACCGTTTGTCAAACGTCAGTTGGTCAGTTGGACACCTGTTCGGGTGACATACGGAGTAATGGCGATGCATTTACCTCCTCTGTTTTGAGCACTTTCACGACTTTTATTCGTTCGTACAAATTTGTTATAAAATTGTTTGCTATCAAGCAGGTTTTCCCAGTCACTCTTTTTTTGATGTTATCAGGCTAGCTATGAGTATAAGGGTAAGATTACGGTTTACGACGATAAAGTTAGAGGATAGTAGTGCAATCAGTTAATGACATTTTTACTTGCTCATGAAATTACAGACTTTCAGACTCATTCAACGTTATTCAGTACAGTTGCATCTCTCTTGAGTGGCTTAAGACATACATGAACTTACTCTGCTTTGCTTCAAGTGGTGGGTACTTCAGGATATATTTAGCAAGTTTATGTCATCAGCCACCCATGCGGTGTCCTTTTACTAGGGGCATTAGGCCTAGATATGTAGGTAGAAATAAAGTGTATCAGTTATTTGTATTTAATGGACCCCCCCACCCCCCCCAATACACACACATACACAAACAACATCGTTTTTTGCCAAATGATAATCCTAACAGGTCTGTCCTTTTTGTCTGCCATCCAAGGCTATCCTCGGATGGTAGAGGCACAGTCTCTCCCAGGTTGTGATTGCTGGTGACGGAATGGTACCGTGTTGCTGGAGTGTCCTGGTACCACTGGTGCTTCTCCTGTCTCAGACACAAGGTTTCCTGCACTTTGACGATGACGATTCTTCGTCGGCTTTTCCCGTGCCAAAGGAGTGGGTTCTGCTCCACGTGGTGCAGGGCCACATCGGTGCGGGCAACTACAGCTACCTGCGACTAAACCACGATGGCCGCATCATCCTGCACATGCGGAGCCTTAAGGGTGACGCCGATCTCTATGTGTCTGACAAGACACTTCGGCCGAGCTTTGACACCTACAAGCTGCAGTCAGTGACATGCGGTCATGATGTGGTGGTGGTGCCCGGCGAGTTTACCCGGCCAGTGGGTATTGGCATCTACGGCCATCCATCTCACCAGGAGAGCGAGTTTGAAATGAAGGTGTTTTATGACCAGACTGCCCTGGCTGAGGACCCTTTCGAACGGGACGCATACCTCTCAGAAGAGGGCTCCCATGGTCAGCCCAGATACCCTCAGGGAGGCGGAGAGGAGGACTTTGAGGAGGAGGAAGAGTCCATCTTTTGGACCATCCTCATTGGAATTTTGAAGATCATACTTGAAATTTTGTTCTGAGCAAACAGACAGGGCGAGTGAAGGACCGCAGCTTGTCGCAGCACAAGTTTTTTTTTTTTCTCTTTTTCTTCGCAAAGAGAGAGACTCAACAACAACAATAACAACTAAAAGATGGGATTAAGGATGCCTCAATTCAAAGTAAAATGCGAAAAAAAGCGATATTTTCAAATGGCTATTTTTTGACCAGACTCAGATTTTTTTTAATTGATGATGGATGACATGTATAAAAAAATTCTGAATGAGTGTCTGACTAAATTTATTTCCAACTTCAACTTGACCTCAAATCCAAACGAGATGATCACAGGTGTAACATCCAGAAGACAGATGCTCATGTCATCACCATCACCACACAGGTCTCTTCATGGTCATTATGAAAAGATTGGGTTTACAATCATTGCTTGGAAACTGATAGTGGTCTGTGTCTTGGATGTGGTCTTCAGTAGGAGAAGGCATGTGTGCCAGGAGGGAGAAATATACATACTTTTGTGCCTTCACATCAGTCCCACAACACTTCCTCCTGCCAAATCGCTCATTGGTTTATCAGGCTAGGCTGTCACACAGTGAAATTATTTGTAAATATTTCTGAATAAAAGAGAATTACTTATCTTTGCAAAAAAATGTTTTGGTGTGAGTGATCTTGAGACCTGCTGTAATTGTCAAAGAAAAAAGGTAATTCGGTCAGATACTTAAGGCCGAGATGACTTTTTCTTTATTCTCACAAAATTAAAAAAAAAAAAAAGTATAGGTAAGTCCATACATTGTAATTTAATCTTCACCCTTTTATTTCAGTTCAGAAGGTGGACACCCATGTTGAATTCCAGAAAGGCAGGAAGAGCAGATTCCCCAGTACGGCTAGGGTGTCAGAGGTAGGGTAAGTCTGTGTGTAGGATAAATGGAGTATATTCATAGCGATATTAGAGCATTATCATCCTGTTCAGTCATTATGAACTTCTATGTGTCGGACTGAATTGAGTAAGTCATGGTTTGTATAAAAGTTCTTAAGGTATCAGCTGATGATTGTCATGATTGGTGAAAGGAACACCAGGTAAGCCCTGTAATTTTACAATAGAGAGATTGTCGAGACCTTCATTCCCCCTTTATGAGCCATTCAACAGTCAAATATGCTATTTTGTCCACAAACTAAAGAAATCGACCGTTTACACGAGGTGTACATGTAAGGAAAAAATGTTTAGTACATTTTCCTCAAAGAATCTTTCCTTAACAGTTACTCAAACTATATGTTGACCACAAAAATAGTTATCAATTTATGCAATGTTTCACATCTAATTGGTTAAGTAATTACTTGTTGTAGCTCTTAAAAGTGCATTTCAATTAGACAGTAGACTGTAGTACTTGAACTGGGCAGTGATATTGAAGTTACTCAGTTTTAAACACCAGGGGGCACAATTACCAAATAAGATTTGTTGGGTGTTTTGGCACTGGATAGCTGTTTCATAGTCTTTACATTACCTCCAAAAAAACACTATGAGGGGTTACGTTTGTTTTAAAAGTAAGAAGCAGACATAAGCCGATAATGTGGGCTGTTCCAAAAGTGTTTATTCACTGCTTCCAAACATTAAATAGCAAAATTACCTTCAAAACAAACAGGTTTTGTCACACCTAAGTATTCACAGTATATAAAACTTCAAAAAGGCAACCTCCTGCCATCAGCAGCTACTTACTCATTTACACTCAACGACCAAGAATAAATTATTTTGTAATTTTACTTTTAAAAAATCATCCTTCTTATTTTTTATATATATATTTTTAAAGAAAATGCATGGTCCGGTTCAAGTATCTCTAGCCTTAAAGCTTTGTCCATGGAGATGTGTATTTGGTGTTTTGATTGCTCCATTGCACAACATGAAGGCCATGTTACTTTTCTGTCTGTTGTTTGACAGAAATTTAGTTAAAGGCTGTTTTTGTTTTATCACAGAACATAGATTAAGGAAAATTACTTGAACAGACAAGTTTGGTAACAGTCCAGATTGTTTTGAGGATATCAGCATGAAAATAAATCTCACCCCATAAAACAGGACAAAATACAAAATTTACAAAGCATTTGAAAAAAAAATATTTGCATCAAAATGTATTCACAAGTATTTAACAAAATTTGTGGGCTACCTGAGGATACTTTTGTGCCTTTTTACTGGAGTGAGGAGATGCAGTCTTCAAAGTTGACTCAACAAAAACTGCAGAAGGCCTGACACTATAGATCAATGTTAATTTAGTTATAAGGAAATGTTATTTAACAAGGCACAATGTATCTGTTTAATTACATACATATTTGTGTATGATTTAATTTTCGAACAAAAAAAAAATTCCTTCTCCTGAAATTTGTAAAAATTCTCATTCAGTGCAATAGTGACCCTTGAGAATAAAATACCCACTGCATGGTTAAAGGTAGCAGAAGATCATTTCAGATCAATTCAAGCTTTCTGCTTTACCATGCACATACTAATATTTAGCTCAAAATGAGGTTACTGTGTGATTTACTGGGCGGTTGAAATATTACAGTAATTTTATTAACATGGCCATCTCAAGGTGGTAATCACCATGTTGAGTGTTTGCGTTTTTGCTTCACCTGAGTTCTCTCTAATGAGATGTTGGAGGCCCCCCTTATCTCTCTTGCTCTCTCTCCACTTCTGTCTCACTCCCTCCCTCCATCCCTCCTCCCATATCATTTTCTGACTTCCAACTGCCAACACGTTTAATCTTTCCGTCCTCCTTGTCTCAGCTCGTCTTCTTGTCTTGATATTCAGTCTGAGGCTGAATGCGTGCAGTCATCATCCATTCCTTGCCATTTCACACCCATCACTCTGAGCCACTCTGGTCCATGTGGCCAATGAAGAGGCTTCCCTCCGCCAGCTGAGACAAGTATTTCTGTGGGAAAACAAACAGGACATAACTCATATGGCGCAAAAGTTATAAAACTAGTACACATGAGTATTTTTAAACTAAATTGAACAGTATAGAATGCTGATTAATTGTCACAGCAGTGTGTTCCATTCTTGGCAAAATCTAGTCTAAGTAAACAAACAGACAAATAATCAAGGGAAAATTGTTGCGGTGGGAGAGTCTAAAATTCATTGAGTGAGGGAAAGAGTGTGTGAAAATGAAAGTGTGCAGGCTCATAGTATACAGCACTGGGAAGTACTAGATAGGTCTCCCTTCTACTGTATGTTGCAGTCAAGAGCGGCAGCAAACTAGGAACGTGTTGTTCCACCAGCCACTGCTCCGTTGTCACACACAGCTCCTCCTCTTCCCCAGTTTGACGGACAGCACAGCTGTTTTTGGTATTTGCCGACTTTTTTTTTTGTCAAACGCCCCCGCTCCCCTCCACCCCCCTGGGAATGCGATCTGTCAAACGTCAAAGTATCCACTGCTCCCGGTGGATCTCAGCTGCACCCGCTCTTTCGTGGTTCTCGGTGCCGACTCCGTGCCTTGCTGTTATGAGACGGACGCTAATGAGAAACCCAATCCAGCCTTGGACCCAGGGGGTCTCCGTAAGGTGGCAGCACAAGTTTGCCCCAATGACTCACTCATTAATACCCCTCAAAGCCGAAAGAGCAACAACATTGCCCTGAACTGCATACTTTAAGTGTGTTACATGAGCATGCCAAACACCTGACGACGGACTGAAGGAAAAAAAAAAAAAGAGACCATCAGGATAAAACCAGTTAATACACTTAAAGAGATAATGAAGATGAAGGAGTGATTATATTTTTAGTTTATATTTTCACCCCTACCCCTGAATTATTTCAATTTGTCCCACCAAAACTCCATTTATTTAATGTCTGGAAGCAAGTGGCAGCGCCAGCATTCCCAGCTCATGTTCGCCCTGACAACTCATTAAAAGTCATCACCTTTTCCATCCAAAGCCCCTTTGGTCCTCCCTGGCCAGATGCATTGCACATTCTGCAATTAAAAATACCATCCATGCCCGGTCCTGGCCATTAACCCCTGACACCTCCAGTATCTCCCCACAACCTGCTGCACAATCCCCTCCTCTAATGGCTTGCCCATGATCATCCCAGTCGGGGAAATGGTGATGAACTCGAGCCAAAGGCTGTTACATCAGCCGTTTAGTCTAATGGCCGTTCAACTGAGTTCTCAATCTTCTCTTTCTCTTATGGGGTGTCATAGACACATAACATATGTGGACATAACTCGGCTGGTATTTTGGACTTTATTACTTAACACGACCAATAAGCTGTCTTGTCACTGTGCCCAGTGAATGTTCTATATCTGGGTTAGCACATTGCTGTTATTATAATGAATTAATTTGGCGCTGATGAGAGAAACCAAAATGAATCTGCTTAGAATTTCCTCTTTGGAAAAATAAGCCAGTTGTTGATATTGTTTTAGCCATTGTGCAATAAGCATGGTCTTGTTTGCAGCATGAACAAACACACTTGACACACACCAGCCACTAAAGACCGTAAAGAGTAAAATAAATCCCAAAATTCAGAGATGGCATTGTTTGAGTCAGTAAACATAAATTTTTCATTCCTTTGACAAAAGCTTTCAGTGGAAATGTGACCAAATTGCACTTACAATGACAAAACCAAAGTACACTTTTAACATCTCAAGGTTCAAGTTATATGAGACAGCTGTTAAATGGATTGCAGCAACCATGTGCATTCAGTTAATTCAGCAATATTGCATTTAGTACATTATCAATGGCAAGACTGTTGCAAATATGTTGTACCATTTAAGCACATTCATATAGTCTAAATTCTGAACTCACCTGGAGATTCCTGTAATGAACTGTGCTTCTGCAGTGGGTTGTTTTGGCCACCTCCTCATTGCTGTAGAAAAGCCCACACAGTTTACAGTAGAAGGCTGTCCTAGGCACAATAAACTCCACACCTAAGGAAAACAAAGTGTCAGCACAAGATTAATCATACAGTTATCTGTTCTTTCTGTAGCCTACAGTTTGCACTGTTCTACCAACCCTAATATCA
>JASCQX010000126.1:961333-972863 GCA_030264415.1 Sardinella fimbriata
TGTGTGGCCTTGCATAGTTTTATATCTTGCTTACATTTTGACAAGTGTCAGAGGCATAATAAGGGAATGCGTGCGTGCGTGTGCGTGCGTGCGTGTGTGCGTGTGTGTGTGCATGTGTGAGTGAGTGAGTAGAAAGAGTGTTTGTATGAGTGATTGTTTGTATTTGTGTATTTTGGAGCAGCAGAACTGATAGTATTTGCTGTGTGGATCACAGTAAGGCACAAAAGAGTTGGGAAGGGAAGAAGAAAGTCTTGGGTGCAGGGAGGCTCCATTTTTTAATAGATGTTGTTATTGTTGTTGTTGTGTTTCTCTTCTTTTCTTGATTTGATCAAGTGCCTTCAGGATAGATCAATCAGCGAACAATGTCACATAAAAAGCAAAGAACTGAACAAATCTAAATGAGTTGATTCAACAATCCTTGCATGGCTTTTTTTTTTTTTCAAAAATGAAATCTTCGATGACGGATAATGCTGTGGTTGATATGTTTTTTTTTTCCTTATGATTTCTTTTTGTGTTTTTTTTTTCTTTGCCACATGATGTGTTTTGTTTTTGAGTATTTGTCATTCAGTGGCTTTTTAAGAAATCAAAAATGAAAAGTGCCAGTCAAGGACAAAATAAGAAATAGGGAATTTGTTTGTAGAATGAGGGAGTTAACTAGCCATTATGCAACACTGCAGCAGAGCTTGATAGGAAGGAGGATGTCCAGCATTTGGATGTCGGGGAATTTTGGGAATTACACCTGTTTGTCATCAATAATGGACAAAGATATTGCCTCAATGAAATACCCCTCTCTATTCTAATGCACAAACAAAGGTCTTACAGATGAAGGAAGTTGAGGCTAAACAATGTATATGTATTTCAAACATTTGATAGTAGTAATAAGGAGAACACAGCCATCCGTGAAGGCAGACAGGGACATAGAGATGCCCCTGATGGACTGAGAGAGGGGTTTGGTGAGCTGTGACCAAGTCTACACCTGTCCTTAATTATCTTCCCGACCTGTCACCCTCAAACTTAAAAGCACAAACTCAAATTTGTTAAAGGGAATTTTAATTTGGTCAGTGGAATTAAATTCCCCTTTCTAGGAAAGATTGGAAAGGTACTTTAAAATGCCATGGCAGTTCCGACATCTTTGCTATCGTACAGACTAGATACAGAACATTTTGTGATAACTGTTCATAACTGTTATGAACGTAATATTTACAACAAAACTGAACATGAACATGACGAAACAAGTGTTGGTTGTCTCTTTATTGTGGTATCAAAACTTGTGGAACCACAGACAATCAATTTGTATAGGCTTACCTGAACTCAAATATGACTCCAACTGCTAGGCTATGGAAAAACAGGGTGTAATAGAAAGATGGTGATGATAGCGATATAAGACAGATGGGCTCTGCACCAGTGGGCATTGATGAGAGACGCTCAAGGCTGAATTGATTCATAGACTCATGGTCTCCAAATAGAGTGTATATGAAAAAAAAAAAAAACTTTCTTAAGGTATTTGTGAGGGCTGACTTCTGCGATGGTCGCATTAGAAACAGTATTTTCCAAAGGATTTGGCTGAATCGTCATAGATGTGGCCCAGTGTATGTGACTGCATGCAATATTTAGCTATGATGTCCACATTTGGGAGGTGGAGGAGGGAGGACCCAGTTGTATTCATAAACTGAAACGTGCCACTTGGAAGTGAGGAGTAAAATATGGGGTGCAATTTTTTTTGTTTGTTTGTTTTTTCTTCAAATTGCGTGTCTGATGTTTTTTTTTTCTTGTGCCTAAAATATTGCTGAAATGTATTTTATTTTAATTTTATTTTTTGGAGGGGAAGGGGTTAAAAAAAGTGAACATGATTATGAGAATTGATGACAATAATGTTTTAAGGTTTTAAGAAAATGGTGCCCTGATATCCTGTTTTTTAGCGTCTCCCTCTCTCCGACTACCACTGCAATAACTCTTCCTCTGCTTTGCTTCCTGTCTAGCTTTCTTTCACCCGAGGATAACGCTTACTTATCACCAAATGACATGCTTCGCCCCTCAGTGTCATTGTCTCTATGCGCTTGTTTTGTGAACGATATGCACATCTCTCTTCAATAGCTGTATGACAGCTCATCTCTTCTCTCATATCAGAGGACCTGGGAATAATTCCCAGCAGTCATCAGAAGTCAGTCCAGAGACTATGGATTGAGGCCTCCTGACGATAATAGTTCGGTCATGGTGGTTGTTTCTGGGTGGTTGTGCCAATGCTAGTAATTGAGCCTTTAATAAGTGTTTTGAATTTGCCTTTTTACATTTTTTTTTTATTTCATTTTATTTTCTGGTCCTTCCAAAAAAAAAAAGAAGGGTGAAATCTTTTTCTTTTGTTTACAGATAATTAACAGCCATGAGCACCTAACCAAGCCAGTGCCTTTTTAGTTGCCTCTTCATCTGTCACACCTAGTTATTCATGTTTTGATATCAGTTATTGAGTTGTTTGAATATCATCAAAATGCATGTACGTACAGTTTTTAATTTGTTCCTGCAATAATTTGTAATTTGTCAATTAACAACTTTATTTTTTTTTTCATGTATATTCTTTCCCACTTTTGGAAATAGAAATCTGAGCACTGTGTATCTTTATATGGAAAATATTGGGATAAAGAGAGGACACTTATTTTCATCTTATTTTGCCTAGATATGACTGGTTTGGCTGTGCATTTTCCCATCAGTCATGGTGCGACCAGATCTAGATGGAGAGAACAAAACGACTTGCTCCTGTGTGCACATCAATACTTAACGTCACTCCAATAGCAAAACACAACCTGCGATCATAGTATTTAACACCAATTACCTTTACGTTTGTGTAATGGCCCTTTTGTAGTGAATGACAACGTGTATTTATTTGTGACTTGGTTTGGAGGGGGAGGGGGGCGGGGGTAACATGTATAATGCTGAAGCCTGTATTTTTTTTTCCAAGGACATATTTCTGAAAAGGGAATTGCAGGAATTGCAATGCAAGGATGTTCTACTGTGGGGTTATGGGCAAGCCACCCTGACCACACGCCTGCAGCTGCCTCAATCCAGAAATAAAAAGGGAATTTCAGTCCAAGTGAAGTGTGCCTCAGCGTCTGTGCTCTCTTGGGCCCCGATGGGGAAAGGGGAAGTCTGCGGGGGCAAAATTCTCTGCCAATGAATGAAGTTAGATAGAACAGCTACCAAGTCTTTTAAACAGAATGTTATATGGTGATTAATTTGGTTGTGTATGCGTGTGTGTGTGTGTGTGTGTGTGTGTGTGAGAGAGAGAGAATCTGTCTTTTAGAAAGAAAATAACTTTAGTGGCCACATTGACCTGCATGCAGGATATCCTGTCACTTTAGTTGTTATTGTTCAGATTAATTATGGTTTTGAGTGTTTTTTCCAAGCTGAGTGAAGGTTATCTTCAAGTTCACACTGATTTTTATCAAGCAACAGGAGTTGCTATGATGCTCATTCATTGCAAGTGTACTCATTCAAGTGTGGTCTTTAATAGTTTCCTTAGAATATCCTTAATACTGTTGCCAGAGTCTGCTAAACCATGAAAGCGCACTGTTGCAACTTTGTGTGATTGATAGTGAATGAAATGCAATGTAGTGTTTACGCTTTGCAACGCACACTTGTTTTTTCTTATTATGTATATGCATGTCCCACATATTTCACCGGAAACACGTGGTTGATGTGCCACATGAGACGATAGCAAAGATCCACAAGGATTCTCCAGATTAAATGAATGCAGAAATTAGCACAGTGCACATTCTCACACAATACACATGATTCTTGACAGCAACATTGTATCCCTGCTCCTGTAAATCTGTCACCTTACTGTAGGCCTTGAGCTGTGTGTCATCTCTACAGACTCCAGATATATTACAGACTGGATGGTCAGTTTTCTGGTCTCAGCTCTGCACTAACATTTTTTTTTTTTACATTTTTTCTTCACCCTTAACAGCATTTTATATCTTTGAACATATTTCAGAACCAAGTTCAGCTTCTTGCAATAGCCCCTCCAAATAGTTGATGATGTAGCCTTTTGAATGAGGAATGAGGTATAGGAGCTAAAATCTGAAACTAACAAGAAGTGATACATGAATTGATAGTGTTATACCAGTGTTGTGTAGTCGTTGTCAACTGTTATGGTAGCCTATATTTGTGCTAATATGTGTTTTCTTTTGTCTTGATTACTAACAACCAACAAATAATAACAAATCCTTTATTTGGAAGAAACTAAACTTTTCTATGATTTAGTGGAACTGTTTTTAAACGATGTATGTTCTAAATTGTTAGACCTTGCCCTAGAGAAGACATCTTGCTTAAATATTTGGCAGGCTTTTCCATGAATACTTGATCATTAGCTACAGTAAATAGGTTGGTAAATGATGTTAATATTTTCATCAAAAACTTCATTATTAGTAGCATACTGCCCCTAGCGGCAGTGTTGGCGACAGGCGTGTGACGCACGCCAGGGCTTCATTACATAGGTTTACGTAGGGCGTGATTGCGCGACCCCTCCCCCTCCACAGTCTATCTGGAAAAAGAAAAAAAAACTTTTTGTATCGAAGGAATCAACAGCCGCCATCTTGTCGCGGCTCAGAATCAGGATTTCGGTGGAGCATTATTTTATATTTTGAAACAGAGCGTCCGGATCTACATTTAACGGCACTGTTAATCCAAAAACGAAACACTTAAATCATTCAGAAGAATTTTTTTTGCAAAAACCGTGGATTTAATCGGTGTTCGTCGGCCAGAAAGCCCTCGTATATCTGATTTCCCCTTCAGAGAGCGGCGCTTCTGTCCCTATCTCGGTGCCGAGCCGTATTGTTTACCGGGAGGTATCGGAGGAGAGACAGCGACTTAGACACGATTTTGCAAAAATATATTATTTTTATGCAGTTATGCGCTTTTATGGGGATTTAAACGGATTTTGCACGGATTTTTTTGACGTCAGGAAAATGGGTTCTTTGGTGATGCACATTTAACGACTCCCGGGGAAACGGTCAACGACCCATGCCGATATATTTTAATTTATTTTTAGTCGTATTTTCTGTTCGAAGTGAAGTCTTTTTGGTAATATAACGATGATAATGTGGGTGTTGGGTGTTGGATTATCATGGGGTGAATGGCGGTGGCGAAGCGGGGCGCTGTTGTTGCTTTTTTGAAATTCTCACTTGCTGATAGCAAGCAAGCTAATTAGCGAGTTAGCTGCCTAGCTACTTGCTAATCGTGCGAGAAAGAAAGGTAGTGGTTGGGGGGGTGGGGGGTTGGTCTGTATAACTTTTTACTGTCGCGGGGATTTTCCTTCCTTTTTTGAATAATTGATCAGAAGTAATTCTAAACTACTGCAATGGCTGAAAATCTGCTCGACGTTGGACCTCCCAACCCAAAACGACAGAAGCTGAATACACCTGCTCTTTCCGCCTCCGACGGTCCAGGTAAATCAGGCCTATTAGCTAACGTTAACATTAGCAACCTTCCTAGATATTTAGCTGACATTAATAAGCTAATGCTGTTGACTAGCTACCGGCTAGCACTTCAGATCAAAGAGGGATATGCATGTGTGTGTGTGTTCTATAATTAATGATGGGTTAACCTTAACATAGGCTATTCTTAAGGAGTGAGTTTTGTAAGGTGGCACTGGTAACTAACTTTAAACCTCAGTCTGGTGTCAGCTGTATGGGAATACTGGTAAGTAGAGTTCTGTGAACATGAACGGTGCACATCGAGTCTACATGTAGTAAAGAGTAACGTTAGCTTCAGTCACTCAGGTATTTGAATGAGCATTACAACTAACCAACCGGCAAGCAATGTTAGTTGGCCATCCTGTATTGCTAGCTAAGTAAATTCAGGCTCGCCTGTAAAGCAGGTGTTAAGCAGGGCTCAAACATTGTCTCGACCTGAAAATAAATGACTGAAACTATGGTGAAAGTAGTAATTTCAACAGTATTAAGTTGTAAGATGAGGTAACCTATATGCCAGTGTGTGCATATAGCTTGTTTAGTAGTTGTCTTTGGCTTGTCTTGGACCATAAACTCTGGAGTGACAGTTCCGTTAATCCGTAGCAATGCTCAAAATGCTCTCTGTGATACCGCCCCTTTTTATTGCAGTCATTCAGGCCACTTGTTGCTGGCCTCATTGCATCACCTGCTTTTTCGCACGCAACTACTGCCCGCAACTCTTAGAACTTGGGCAGCAGTAGTAGGAACAGGTCGACATGTTACAGTGAAGCTGCGACGCTGCAAAATAATGTCTGCATTTTGTTGGCTTGGACGTCTTCCGTGTTGTGTCCGACTCTATAAGGTGGTTTTCCAGTTTTGTTCTACCTTTAGTGTAGCGTGTCTTCCCTCTATGTAGCAAAGATGTGCACAGTCAGACTGCCTAGTAGATTGTCAACCACTTGTTAGAATAGACATGTGCGGAATGTTGTGTGGAGCACAGCACTATTCTCTCCAGTGAATATCCGTGGTAAGTCGACAAAGGCTCAGAGAGACGTCATTTTGACGAGGCAAAATAGTGCAATACCCCCATGATATTATTTAAAAGTTTTTGTTGTATTCAAGTTGTGTAGTTTAATGGTTTGGTCATTTTCTATGAACACTCAGTTTAGAGTGACCCCTTTTCTTGTGCTTGTAGGTATTACCTTGATCAGTTGTCTATGACTTAGCTGATTAGCATAGGGTAATGTGTTTGACATGTTATTTAAATGTCATTAAAAATCTACCTTTTGGTTGATATTTGTGTGAACAGATTTAAATGATTGACATGTTGAAATGTTTAAAAAGTCTGTTTTAAATGCCTATCTCCCATTCTCGTCCCATGTCTCATATCTGGTTTGTGTCCATCTTGATGATGTGAATGTTGCCAAAAAGCGTCTTGGTTGTGTATACTAGAGTTTGTTGCCTGTTGACCTTGTTCAGTGCTTAGTCTACCATTTTTATCTTTTGGAATGCAAGTAGCCATGGTGTCTGTTTTGTGAGATTTCAGTCTATGCTAACAATTTGAGTTTAAACAGTGACTTGCATTTTTGCCCAAGGCCCTTATGAGTGATATCAAACAAAATTGACACAGACATTTTTCAGACACACTAGTTGAAAACGAGTTTCTGTAAAAGTTTTACACAGTCTGTTAAACATTCCATGTGGAATAGCCACAATCAGGTGAGAAATTAATGAAGAATAAAAGGTAGCCTTGACTTGTAGGCTTCTTCCAAGCTTTAGTACATCACCCTGTTAAATTCTGTAGCCTCCACACTAGTCATCCTTGAAGCCCATTATCATGTCCAGTCATTTTTTGGGAGCTCAAGAGAGATCATTGTACATTAGTCTAGATACAGTGGAGATTGTGGGATCTGGAATATGTTCAGAGATGTTACCATATTGGGTGTCTTGTTCGGCTATCGAACAATGTGTATGGGACATGGTTAGTCTCCCATAATCAAACCTTTTCTATCACATTTTCACATATGAAGAATGCAATGATTTCTTTCTTTTATTTTTTTTAGACTGAGTATGTTGATTCTGTCTTTCCTGAGAGAAAACCTCCCCCATACAGATGTCTTGAATTTTTGTTGAGTCATAGGGTGAATTTGCTTTGAACCGAGTTGACATTGGGTCCTCTCTAAGTTAAAGCCATTTTGTCAATATGATTCCATGAGGGATTAGGCCTACATACTATTGTAAGGAGTATGTTCATCCTCAGACAAGTGTACTGGTCTTACCAGTTCAATATACTGTACTTCATCCTAAAATAATAAAGTTGGACCAGTGACCAACATACATAACCTAAACCTGCTGAAGTCCTCATGCTTACTAGGCCTATGTTTTTCTTCTCTAGGCTACATGTTGCATCATTGAAGGCAGAAAAGCTGTGTAATATGGGTGTCATTTATCAATATTTTCCTTAAAGGAACAGTATGAAGGAAATAAATGTAAGTTAACCGTAAAATGGCGCTGATATATCACATGAAGGAATCATGACAATTCCAAATACTATTATCACTGACAACAGTAGGCTAATTCAGCCTTAATATTCCCATTACAAAAGTGAGGTTGCAGCCCTCAACTTACGTAGATGTTGTCATTATGTGTGTATTATGTGTACATTAAGTGTACATGCCTATCACATTTTGGCAACCTAGCTGGCAACCTCTTGTCTGGGAGATCAGAGTCACTTATAGGAGGACCTTGATACTATGCTCTGCAATATTTAGAATGTGATTGCAGTACCAGTTTTGGCCACAAACTTACATACTATTTCATTTTCTTGAGTTTGTTCTCCATATCTCATTTAAAAACCTGCTTTGGTTGTTAAAACCAACTGCACAAGGTTGGTGAATGAGGCCCATTGAGTTGATCCAACCTGGCTCTGGAAATTACTCTATGTTCAAAAATGTTGTATGCTTTTAAAAGTGCAGCATCAATGGCATAGTGCAGGTGTAAGTTTCCCTTTCAGGAGCAGTATATAGTGTGATACCAAGCTGCCAGAGGACAACTAGGCCAGGGACCTCTAACCATCTTGCTTGTCCAAGTGCTCTGCCACTGCCTATTAATTGCTCCAACCAGATGATAAAGCTTTGGCGCCGGTGCTTTTCCCTGATTTAAATAGTTTTGAATTGGTACATTTTGCTCACTGTCATTTGGACTGAAAAAAAAGAAAACCTCATGACAAACACAGAATGCTATCTCCAGACAAGTGCTGCTGTTATGCCTGTGGGCCTTAAGAACACAGTGATGAGTGACTTCAAGGTAAAAGTCCATCAATCGTATGCTCTTTATAACCTTTTTGCGTTATCATTTCCCATGCAGAGGAAGCTTCAGATTTATTAGCCAGATTAACATGATGGATGCTCAAATGGGACATCATAAAGCTCTCTCCTGAAATGTTTTTGGTAGCAGTCAGTCAGTTACAGGACGATGCCTTCCGTATTCTCGGCACGTACACAATATAACCTGATTCTTGCACCAGTAGGCCTAAGTGATGCAGTCCTAGCGCAAGAATCGCTTAAAGTGCAGGTCACACTAACTGCTAGTTGCATTGAATTTTTTGAATTCAGTATTTATTTTCCATTCTATAGAAGGCTTTCTATGTCTGCAGATATTGATCAAGAAAGCTAGTGTTTTTAGGGAGTTGGCATCCCCTTAACCCCACAATTAAGATTTTTTGTAAGATATTTAGTTAAGTTTACTATTTCTTTCGGTGTCTTTGAATTAGAACTGCTGTCCATGAGACAACTGCCATTTTGAACTAGAACTCTACTGCAGTTCTGAATTACTTTCAGAATGAGCTATTGGTTATGATCTCAAGAACCTGCTGGCATTGACGAGAGCAGTTCATACAGAGGCAGACAATTTCAGTGCTTTGAAGCATTAGACTATAGGACCTACTTGATACCCAGCTCTCAAGTCTCACCCCTATTCCTCATACCCTTGTGATATAAATACAACTTCAGTTGTATTCATATCTTATTGAGAGAGAGAGAGAGAGAGAGAGACAACTCTGTAGAGGTAAATCTGTCTAAATACACTCTAAAGTCTAGTATTTGATTGAGTGTCTTAGTGCTTATTATTGTTTGGGATGCTCCAAATGTGTTCCCTGAATGCGCACTGTGATCCTCCCACAGATCTCTGTCTGAAGCACTTAATCGTTGTTCTCAGGAAAAACCGCTGGCTGCACATGCAAACAGCCATTTTGGTCGTAGGCAATTAACCAAGCGCTGGCCCCACATGCTCCTATCTTTGCTGGAGATGTCTGTGTGTGCAGTCAAATCTGGTGCTGTTTGCCATGCACATTTCTTGTGCTAAACATCATAGGCCTATTTATCTTTATTTTTTTGTATGCTAGGTTCTGATTTGGAAGACTAGAGATTGGAATGGTGCGCATACTTGTATTTCACTTGATTTATTCTCAGTCACTGTTGCTGTCGAATGAGTCAAGGCTAGGATATTCCCCCAAATCCAGTTCAGGACGTCTTGGTTTATTTATAAAGAACAATTGGTAATTTAGGGGTTGGCCGTTCGTTGTTCTGGTTAACTGTGGTATTAATGGTGTTTAGAGCCTCGTAGCCTAAATGTCATACAAGTGACAGAGGTAGGCGAAGGTTACAGGATTAAAACACAAACACACAACATCTGGTTCCGCATTTGAAACCTTTGGATTCTTTTGTTCTATTTGGACAAATTGATGGCGGTTCTCGAGGCGCAGTTGTGTCAGGAACATAGAATGGGGTTTTTAGGGTGCTCTTTATTGCCTTGCATAATGAAGCATTAAGATGGTACAGCTGAGGTAATGGCTTTTGCCTTGCCTCCAACGGGCCCGGACACCCTGTGGTGAAAATGTGTCCACCTCATTACAATATAGTCCATTTAACAGTGTACAGGCCAGAATAGATCTGCAACCTTTCTTTTCTAGATCACCGTAGATGAAGTCCATACGTCACGTCACTTGTCTGAGCATCTCTCTGGAAGAAATCGGAATGTTAACCTGATCTCCACATCCTGTACCATTTGTTGGTCTTTTGTACTCCCAAGGAGACGATGGAAGCCACCCCCCCCGCCCCCCCCCCCGCCTCTTTCCCCCTCCCTCACAGGCACTAGGCTATAGACTGCAGCCCCCTTTTTCCGATTTCGGAGTTAATCCAATAAGCCCTTGTGGCAGTGTGCTTTAAAGGCTCCCCACTAAATTACGCCAGACAATGGCCCAGTGCTGCTGGTCACGCTTTCACACTGGAACACCCCTCTCCCTGACTTTTGGCCCTGGCCTTCTGTCAGCTTTTGGCTTCAAACGGCGCCTGCACACGCTCCCCCTGCCCCCCCCCCCCTTCTTTCCTCATCTCACGCCATCTGTCACCCCAGTGAGGGGCTTTCCGCACCTACCGCCCCCCACCTTCCATTCTTCTTGGAGTCCACCACTATTTCAGCGGACATGTGACCCTGAGATGTTGATGTCTGGCAATCTTGGGTTGTAAATGACTTTAATTGACCATGAAGCTACACTGAATGATGCAACATTTTGTGTAGTCAGTTGCTGTATAGACTGTAAATGCTTAGAGGGGACTGAAATAGTCAATGATATATGTCTATGACCTCACAGACCAGAAATGAGACTTTTTAAAGTTTTAAATATGGCCGAAATGTACTGTTGCTGCTACTTCTGCTGCTACTTCAGATGCTTGCCACATGGCAAAGGGGCAAAGAAAGTGGCGTGTGCCCCAGTGGTCCAGGCTGCCATCCTAATGCCCTCTCTGAGGAACCTCTGGTCAAGTCCATCATTGGGCTCCAGTTGGCCTCAGAGCCACCAGAGCCTGTATGAGGTGTCTGATGTGAGCAGGGCAGCGTGTTGCCAGCCGGAGGTGGCTAGTTTTATTGTGGAACAAGGCATAGGAAGATGAATGGAGGATAAGGGAGAATAACTGTTAGAAGAGCGAGGGAGATGGAGGGTGTGTGTGTGTGTGTGTGGGACCCTGCTGTTGACAGGTCAAATGCAGCATCTTCAGGGGAGCAGAGCCAGGCTACCAATGCCTTGAAAT
>JASCQX010000126.1:2630184-2642715 GCA_030264415.1 Sardinella fimbriata
AGAGAGAGAGAGAGAGAGAGAGAGAGAGACTATCCATGTCCCTCTTTGTTTGCTGTGTGATCTGTTTAGTACAGGAAGGGAAGAAAATGATTTATTTTTTCAGTAAAAAAAAGAGTGCAAAATTTTTTTTTTTGCTAAAAAATTAACTTTGTATTATCAGAAGCAATGTACTCTATCTGAAAGCATCTAATATCAAAGTAACTGTAGTCAGGAGAGAAAACTTTTGCATCACCCAGCTTCAGTGGTGATCCATTTGTCCAAGGCTGGCCCCTTGGGTGGGGGGGGGGGGGCAGATTAGGGTTTAAGGTTTATGTGGGAAGGAAGAGCAGAAAAGAGAACAAGAAGATTAAATTGACGCAGAACTGGCATCGTCAATGTTCATTAGAAATTGTGCTCTTTGCCAGTGGAAGAATTGGTTTAAAACAATAGGTTTCCAAACACGAGAACAAGAATTGGTTTGTTCAAACATACAAAAAGGAATTGGTTTATCCAAACACAAGGAAAAGAATTGGTTTGTCTAAACATACTGTACTTCACCTGTGCTTGGAGATATTTTTTTCAAAGCTTGTCAAGTTTACAGCTGTAATGAAATCATTCAGAACTGTTCCCTGAAAATAATAATGACTCACTTGTGTGCACGCTATCTAAAGCTACGCTTGTGTTGCATAACAACGCTATTTTGTTTTCATTTCCAAATTCAGTGCGGCAGAAAATAGTCCTCTGTGTATAACTAAAATGTCTTCTATCAACTTGGTGTAGCTTTTTAGCTGCTAAGATCAACATAGTTTCACTTTATTAGTGTTGATGTTTCTCAGATTTTGGCCTGGAACAATGACATCAGCCCATGTCAGCACAGGGTGAAGTCCTCGAATTATTAGTGACTGACAGCCTTGTAAAAGTCCTTCTTATGGAGGGGGCTGGGGGGGCTGGGGGGGGGGGAATACGGCGCTTAGGTAAGCTAGGTCATCAGAAGGTACAGTGATTTCCCCATGTCACTGGCAGAATTGGGATAAAGAGGTTTACTCTCTGTGTAATTGCCAACGCACACTTGTGCTTTATAGATGTGTAGCCAGAATGAGGGACTGTGGCAGATCGCTTTACCGTGGAGCGTTAGGAGCTTTAAGGCCAGTTGTTGGCTGTAGTAAAATAGACGTCTTTAGTGCTGTTGTCTGATTGGTCTGGTTATTACAGGCCTCATCTGTGGCTTTTCATGGTAGATTTGGACCAATCAAATGGATAGATGAGTTCATATATTTTCCACCGTCTCTCTCTCTAGACCGTTTGATGTTATTTAATCAACATGAGTTTCCATCTAAGCCAGCTTCTCAAACTTGCCCACACATAAACCTTTCACAGGAATTAGTCACCGCTCTCTGGTCCGGTTTTCCCCTCCACTTCTTGTTCATATTTTATAAATAGACTTTGCTCCTATGAGCACTCCAGCCAACCCGTGTGCTCATGCGGCAGGTATGCCGGTGATGACCTCTGTGTATACTTGCACCTTCTCCGTCTGTTTCTTGGAACTAATGTGGCCACTGCCAGGCAGTGGTATGTCCACATGCTTTTATGAGTAGAACTGTGTGTGTGTGTTTTTTTCCCCCGGTGTGTGGATGGCACAAGCTCATTTCATAATGCGAAGAGCAGCAACACCTCGTGCGTATTTGAGACCTTCTGCTTTTGCTCTTTTGAATGTCAACACCAAGAGATGGCTGAAGAGTTTGGTACTGCTGGCCTGTCAGTAGGTATCCATAAGGATGGTTTATGTGGGACAGTCTAGACACGTGTGTTGGATAACACCACAATGTTCCTGTGGCTTCATGCATGAATAGAAAGTGTATGTTTTTCCTTCACAGCTGGTTTCTGTGTTAATATTCGGCCATAGATCAGCATGTTTAGAGCCCTAATGACTGGCAAATAAACTCTATAGCCAATAGATTTCATGTTGTCAAAAGACAATAACGTCATCAGGGGGGCGGTCTCAGAGAAAAGCGCTCTCGCTCGAAGTTTCAGAAATGGTCAACCGAAAAAATAAACCATCGTAATGGTCATGTTTAGCATCTGCAGTCTGAAATTGATTTATTGGCGGTCCTCTCCATTCCAGCTGTGCCTAATGCATTAATGTTTCGCCTTATTCAACAATGCAAGTTGAGAAGTGGTGCACAGAGTGTCCTGCACGCTTTAAGTCAGTGTAGAAGCAGTGAAACGTAATTTTGACATGATGCTACTTTCAGCAAGTGCTTTCAAATATCTGGCTTGATACACCTGTCAGATCAATTTAAATGCACTGTAGCTTGGTTTGTTTCGCCAACATATCTCCCATGTAGTGGACTTCTATACATATCCTGACTCTAGTCTGTGGTCATAACTTCACTTCCTCAAATCAGACCACAAAGCACTGGCTCATTTGGAGTGGCACGGAGAGCCAGAACCGCCGGGGCCATCATCTGTCCCCTCGACAATCCTCAACGCTTTGTGCACATATTTAGAGAGTCAAGTCTTCCTGGGTCAGCAGCAGTGCGGCGGTTCTGTCTTGGCAGCCTTGGCAGTGTTCATGCCTGACGTGAGATGGAAAAGAGAGCAGTGGCGAGCAGCACTAGGCCATATCCAGTGTCTCGTGGCCATGATGCAAGGCAGTGGGGTGGAGGCACGTCGACAGTAGAAGTAGCAGATTTTCCACATCTTTTTATATCATTGAAACACTGCCCTTGTGCACCTCCATTCTAATCAGCCACAAAAAAAGTGAGTGCCCTGACGCCATTGTATGAATTCAGTGGAAATATTTTTGCTTTTTTTTCCAAACTCATTTCACTTTCAAATGCCATCAAGTTGTTGAGTGGCTTATTATGAGGACATTTACTTTCTCAGCCGCACTGAGAGGGTTCAGTAACCCTTTAAACAGAAGACGAGGCTTTGAGTTGAGCCAGTGGAGCTTGAGGATGGTCTAGCCACTGTGCCACTCCCCGTTGACAGCTTCCTGTGATGGAGTAAGAAAAAACTAGCGCTGTGTGCAACAGGGAGGGAATCCCTGTTGCCATCTCAGGGAAAGACCCACGATCCATCAACTCCCGTTCCCAAACGCTGTCTGTGTTGGCCTGGTATCTGTCTGGGTGAGGCCCAGTGTGTCACTTGGCGATGCCTGGCGCCAGTGGTGACACTGCGGGACCTCCGCTTTTTCAGCCGAGCCGGAGGTGATGAATGGATGTAGAGGGAGACGCATGTGAATGGGCTGGCTTAAAAGATCGGTGTGAAGGTGGCGCCATCAATCACTTCCCTTAGTCTCCCAGCAGATGGACCCTGCCTTTTGGGCTGTGGCATTTCTTCACAATCATTCAGGCTTGGGGAAAGAAAGAAAGAAAAAAAATAAAGCTATGACACAAGAATTTGGAAGTCATTTGTAATTCAGAGGCACAGTCGAACACTAGCCCCTTCTGAGGCTATTTTGACGGAGATGTGCAAAGGTCAGGATGAGATGACAATGAGCTGTTGCAGCTGGAAAGAAATGGCCATGGCAGCACTGGATTCATGTGCAAAAGAGTTTACAATCTAATGCGACAGTCACGATTGATTGTCATGTTCTTTTCATTGTCTTCCAAGTGCAGACCTGTCTTTCGTGCTCTCGTGCAGTTGTACTTCAACAAGCGCGCCATATCCATTAGGGAGATATCGAGATCGGAGTCTCGTGGGTGCTGCCAGTAGTGGTTTTTGGAACCGAAAAAAAGCTACATACCAAAATGACTGTCTAAATGTTTCCGCATGTGGTCGGTCTGGCTGCATGCCTACTGACTGACTCGAGTTCGAGCTATGATTTGGCAGCTTCGTGATTCCGACAATGGAGCAAAAACCTGTTTGTGCATGGCACTGCCCTTGAGCGGTGTCACTGATTGGAGACTTTTGCACAACTCTTTCAATCTGCAGCGAGATGATCTCTGACAGGGAGCCTCAGCACACCTTTCGCTTGAGTCATAAATCATATTATTCCGATCCTGTACTTCTACAGGCCCCAGAACTCTTCCAAAGGCTGTCTTGCTTCCAGAACAGGAACGATATTTGGGAACTGGACGACAGCACTGTTTTCATTTCTTTGAGGTAGGAAGAAAGTTAACTTGCTGGCTAGTTAATGGAGTTCCCATTGTGACCGCAGAATGGAGGCTTGATATGTTTGTTAAAGTGAGGTGGGGGTGAGGACCATTTGCAGATTTCTGAATATCTCTTTTATTTTATTTTTATGGATGCCATAAAGCTTCTAGGAGGTATTCTCGCCGTCCAGGCCACAGTCTGCCTCGGTGGATCTTGGCTTTGATTTCGCTGGCTACATCTGGAACGAATGTGGGCTTGTGACAGTTGTTAGCAGCAAGGCCCACATTAAAAGCTAGTGGCAGGAATTCCCAGACGCCAGGAAGAAGTGATCTACAGCTCCGCAAACTATGTGACCACGGAGGCAGAGCGTGCGCTACAGAATGAGACCCTTTCACACCTCTCTCGCTCGCATTCCTCTCGCATGTTGGGACAAATGTCAGAAAAAGGCTGAAAGGAAACAATCTTTTGCCTTGTTACCTTTTTGGCAGTGGGTGCCAGGAGTTACAAACTACAGATGCAGGCAGGTGCTGGCACATTCATGGGCGTGAGCGATAGTGGGATTTGCGCATAAAACCTTTGTAATTTGCAGCGGAATAGGGAAGAGATGACAGATTAAAAGTGGGTTGTTTTCACAATACACCGAGGAATTGAACATGCAGAATCATTGGCTGCTTAATCACAAGTCCTAATGGTAATTTAGTGTTCTTAAACAACACACCTCATTTCACAGTGAGTCTGTGAAAACTCCCCTGCCTCCTGATGTGTCTGCTCCAATGACAGCAGGCGAGGGGATAAGATAGATGGAGTGGCTTAACTGGTTGGTATTGCAGAACAACTTGATTTATTCCTCTTTAAGTTTTTCCTCTAGAGTGAAAGCATTAACAGGGTATTACGGAAACCGCAAGCAGAATTTTGGAGGAAAAACGCTCCAAGTCTTCTCCATTCTCCTCTGGTCTTGAGAGTCATGGTTGTCTCTCACTGGTTGAAATGGCGAAATGCAAAGCTTTCTGTACTGACCAACATGTTTATCAAAGAACCTCAAGCACAAATACACAAGATGTTTGAACAGACTTTTGTCATTAAATCAACATTCAACTCAGCAACTTTGGGTTGAATGTGTTGCATTTCCACCAAAACTTTGCTTAGCCAGCTTTGGTTGTGTGTGGTCTGTAATGCACAGTGCTAAGGCCTGAGTATCATCACAGTCAAACACTTGTGAGCTATCTATACTGCTTGGGTGTCCACCATAGTTGTTTTGTTGTTGTTTTGTGCATAGGTTGTGGCATATTTCAGCCAAGTAGTTGAGAGTTTAGTCACCAACTCCTTAAAGACCAGCCAAGACTAAAAGCCGAGATATTATGGGGATGCTAGAAATGTATGTGCAACAACAACAAAAAAGGTCACTATTTCAGTGCTTGCGTCATGCTTCCACAATTTCTTTTTCCTTCCCTCCTCTCTCTCTTTCTCTCTCTCTCTCTGTGTCCCTTTATTTCCTCCTCCAATCCCTCGTTCCCTGGATTCTTGCCCCCCCCCCCCCCCCATCCCACCCCTCGTTGTTGTGGCGTAGATGCTCGAGCTTGGCCAGTGCTGGACGTGGCGCTAAGCTGGGCGTTGGGGCTGAGGTGTCGCCCTTCCTCAGCTCATCTGCACCTCGTCTCAAGCTTTCTTTCTTTTTTTTGTTCCCCACTCCTCTCTGCTGGGCCTCCAGATCACATCCAGATGTCCCCACGCAGGCAGGCAGGCAGGCAGGCAGGCCTGGAGAGAGGGAGAGGCTCCCTCCCTGCCTCCCCAACCAAACAACCACATCCAGATTGCCTGGCAATGACGCGCTCTTTCGCAAACGATCAATTGTGCATTTTATCCAAGGGAAGGAAAGCACAAACTAATAAGCGGAGAAGGGGAAAAATTTGAAAAGAAGAGAAATTGAAGCGGAACCATGATTTCACCCGGTCACCTCTCCGCTTCTATCTATTTTTTTAGCAAAGAAAGAGCGAATACTATTACAGTTTTGAATAAACTTTTTATGTTATGACATAGAAAAATACCATTGTCTTAAGGGTTTTGTTCCCTGAACCGATAATTTGCCATGAAGCAGTTTATGTAATTTTATTGTTGTCATATTGTTGCCTATTGTTATATGTTGTCCTCTCTAGATTTGTTTACAATATGATTGTTGTTGAAATCATATTAAGCTCAAAAGTCTCTAAAAGTTGTTAAACAGCATCAGCAATTCTAACACCAAGGCTTCAACATTTTGCACACACACACACACACACACACACTTGGAGAGCTTATTCACGTCTCCACTCTAGTCTTATAAGAAAGGCTTGCCTAATCTTCAAAGTATGCGTATGCTTGAGCCATAAACTGGCCTGAACGTCTTAATATAGGTTCAGTAATATTTCCCTGGAGGTCTCCCCACATTGCGTGGCGAGGGGGAGCGAGTTTGCCATGTGGTGAGGTTGCAATTTCAGCTGGCAGGTCCCTCCTCAACGGAGGGTGGAAAGGATTCCCCCACGGTTCTGCGCTACCTTGGCCCACTCTGGGCTTGGCGGTGGGAGCTGACGTGAGTGACAGCGGGCACAAATCCCCCCCTGTGTTTACTTAGCACTAACCACTCCGGTTTGGAAGCCCACATCCAGCATGCCAGAGGAGAGTTGAGTTGAGGAGGCAAGGTTTACTCCCACCAGGGCTAGTGAGGGTCATCCCATCCCACAGAATGAGAGTATAACCTCTCGCTTTCCCTCGAAGCAAGGCTTTCCCATTCAGGCCAGAGAATGTTTCTCGACAGAGTTAAAGACTCTCTTGCTCCATACGGCTTCTACCGGATGTTGATTTCTCAAGTGTGTGGTCGTGTTTGAGTTATGCTCTGGGTTGATTGCTGAAAGAATCTTTTTGATTAAAAGCAGAGTGCCTCTAGAATGCTTTAGTAGTGCCAAAGGTAGATGAGCTCAGTTTTGCCTCTGACCCCTCAATCCAGTTCCAGCCATCATTAAGTCAATTTAGATTAATGATGCAGATTAAATATATTAAAGCTTCAGAACACACATGAAATACAGTATTTTGCTCTAATAATCCATAGTACATACTTACGCATAGACTCAAGTGCTGCTGTTGTGATTATGCAAATGCATTTTAAGCTCGGATGGCCATTCTCCACTGGTTTCCTAGCCATTATTAAGAGGGTGAGAGAGCAGGAGCGAGTGAGAGAGCGGGAGCGGGAGAACAGTTGTGTGGATGGCGGCAGCCCCTGTGCGCACAGCAGGGAGTCATTACTGGCCATTCATCAGGGCTGACAGAGCAGGAGGGAGAGCGGCGAGCGCACCAGAGACTCTCTTAACGTTTCTATTGAGTAATGCCCCATTAGCACTTGTGTCTTTGGTGAGTTCCTGAAGGGCGTTGCACCGCGTGCATGAGGATGTGATGAAGGGATTCCATCCGCTAGCTTGTTTGCCATCTCCCTCGACGGGATTCCCAGAGCTTTTTTTTTTTTTTTTTTTTTGGCAGGACGCGAGGCGTACACATGTTCTCTTAGCCTGGTTGTGGTCATTTGTTTGTCAGGATCCTATCATTTGGACATTCATTTGTGTTTGTTGTGAAACAGACAGAAAAGGGGGAACATATTGAGATTTATAGTGAGTGGTAGCACTTTTTAGTCCGATTTGTTGGTGTAATTGAATGCAAGTGTATCTTTTTGCTCATGACTTGAAGCTCACTCAGTGGAACAGTCGAGACAGTTGAGTTGAGCTGTATGAAAACCTGCCAAGCCAATCAGCACAGTAACAAATTGCTCAAGAGTTAGCCTCATTCGTTTCTTTTTTTTTTTTTTTTGTATTCCTAAAGTGTGACGGGCAGAACCCTGATTATTTTTACTTTCTTCAAATGGCAGCGGTGCAAGCAGAATGGGCACGCTGCAGCATATGGGGGCGCCCCACAAGTCCTGCCAAAGTCGAGCAGTAAATCCTTTTCATCTCCCATTAAGATGAGTCAGATCAGCAGTCAGGTGATGCCCCGCTTGCACAGCTGAGCAAACCTGCAGCGATGGCCAATGGCAATAATGTTGCCTACCATCTCGCCAGTCACGGCTGATGTTAATCGCCCTCAGTGTGCCGGAGGCCCATGAGGGCTTTTTACTGCAGCTGGACAGAGAGCACAGGACCACCGTCGCCCATCAAGCTGGCCTTTCTGAAAGCGCTTCAAGGGAGAGAGAGGAAACCCTTTGTCTTCTCGGGCTGTTTGATCTGTTATTTGATGTGGCCGCCACGTGCGTAAATCCATCGAGTAAACAGCCCGAGCCAGGAGCCCCACCAGCATGCACGACACAACAGGCCGCCTTCGGCATCAAAAAGCCATCTTTGCCTCGCAAATGAGCTTCTTGTGCCATTAACATGGAGAGCCTAAAGGCCAGCTGAGGAGCCAGCGCTGCTTGGATCAGCTAAGCCCATGCAAACACCGGAGCCTTTTGATCTCCAGCACCTCCCGAACAGCACAGCACAGCCTAGCTGGCTCGCCAACTCCCGGCAAACAGATCTGTGTGGCCAACAGTAATTAATGTCTAACGGAGTTTCATCAGTTTATAATCAGATTGTTTTCACAGTGGTGCACTGATAAGTGAGCGATAGAATCTGCCCTGAAAATGTATCCCCTTATTCCCATATTGGATATGTTTTTTCCACAAGCACTGAGATAATGTTGCTATCTGGGTATTATTCCAGGTTGTCCTCCAGGTGCAGGTTGTAGGTTACTGTTGTGCTGTTAGGTTGTTAGGGTACAGAGTCTGCCTAAAGCGTGGCCCTGTTTTTGTGTGTGTACGTGCTCAGGGTGTAAAAGTGAGAGGTCATAATGAGGCTGGTTCACAAAAGTGTCGTGTGGGCAGGCGCATGCTTTGCTGATGTTTGTCACTTTTGGTGCCTCAGGCCTTGGCATACAGTAGCACGAAACTGATAGCCAGGGCAGAGGACAGAGTTCAGGGAGATGGATATCGCCTATCGCCTTTCATCTTACCGCTCTAACACGCGCCTCTATGACTCTGCTTACCCATATCCTCTTTCATATCTGCAAGTGGGTATGCCAGCTTTTGGTGTTAAACTCCTTTTTCCAACGGTTATCTCTCTGTGTCCCGGGCCAGTTAATCAGCAGATAACTTTTCAGCAAGCCTCAGTGAAACACGTTTTTTTTTTTTGTTTTTTTCACATTTTAAAACACTTTTTTTTCTTTTTTTTCTTTTTGACATTTATGATTATTATCCTTTGCAGTATATTTTCCCCTTGGCTCTCCCAAGGTTTGAGTGGACAGTGCTCCCGACCACTGTGGGAGTGAAGTGAAGACTTGAATGGCCACCAGTGGGCACTAGAGCAGGCAAGAGCAGCAGCAGCAGCAGCAGGAGCAGGACGAGGCCTTGTCTGCACTGGGGGTGGTTTGCCAGACACACTCAGTGTTGTGGCTCTGGGTTGTGGGCTGCGGCTGGAGCCTGGGCGGCGTGGATTATGTGCATAGTCATAGAATGTCAATTAGATTTTGTTAATTTGTTTTATACCTCGGAGGAGGCTCCTCTTTCAGTAAACGATGGCGGCCCCCTCATTTTCCTCATCACAGCGCAATCATAGCACATCTGCACTGACGCAGCTGCACAGACTGCTGCATATCCCCACCTCATCTCCCCATCACATACTCCCAGGCTGTAAGTACTCACCCATTGCGTGCCATGGGGGTGAGCCTGTGTGTGCAAGCATGTGGACGCGTGCATGCGCTTGTATATACTACTTTTCTAACAGATATCCCCAATCAAGTCATTGTTTGTGAATTCCTCAAGTGGGACAAGGAATTGGGGTTATTTACCTTACCGACAAGAATGAATGGAGGTTATTTATGTAATCCCTCCCAGGATAAATGTTACCAAGACCAGCAGAAATGCATTCAGTTATGAGTCACATGCCTTGAACTCCTTCTGGACATGATGACAATAATGCTGATCAAGCCGATTCAAATTTGTTGAGCCCTTGAGCAAGACCAAATATGGTGTCAATATCGAAATCATTTCCTCTCTAAACGCCAGCGCTACATGCTAACGGATAGCCACAGGGGTCATGTAGGGGCCTGGGTGAAGGTGAGTAATGGTCACGGCTTTGACATGCAGGATGGTTGTTCCGCGCTGGAGGTCAAGAGAGCCCAGCCAGGCCAGAGATGAAGGTGGCACCCCCATAACTCAGTGCAGCGTCTGCAGCATCCAAGGTGTCTGATCGCACGCTGTCATGGGGGAAGATGAATGTGCCCAGATTTGTTTGGTTTGCAAGGAATCCTGAGCATGTCACGTGTGTGGTGTGGTGAGAGAGGACCACAGTTACAACACCTCAAGGCTTTGAAAATCCCCTTCAGAAGAAAAAATGTGTCCTTATTGTCTTCTGGAAACTATCTGTCGAGTCATAGGTATTTGAACAATAGCAAACAAGGGAGGAAAAGCTAAATATTTGAAGAAGAGAAATAGCAAAGGTGTGAAGGAAAGCACAGGGTCTTAAAACACAAAGTTTTTGTTGTTTTTTTTTAAAGCCAGCAAAGCACATAAAGTGGGGTCTGACTGGGAATCTGACCAGTCCTGCCCTGCTTCCTCTCGGCTGCGGTGAGGGTTTTAGTTCTTGCAGCAGCAGGGCCATAAAGTGTTGGTGGCTGCTGGTGGGTCGTGTGGGTTTCCACTGCTTGGGCTTTCCCACTAAAACCCGTGCTGTGTGCTGAGACAAGGCCCTGCATGCCTAAACACTCTGCTGGCGCCCACATCCCAATCACAGCCTCATTGTTCGGTGGCACCTGGCCACATGGAACTGGTGCTGAACTTGGCTTTTCCCATGTCCCTCCGCATAGTGTCAGAGAGAGAGAGAGAGAGGGAGGGAGGGAGAGAGAGAGGGAGATGGCTCTTTGGTCTTTGGTGGAGAATAACTGGTTGCAGTTTCCATCCATCTCTGCCCCACCCCACCTCCACCTCCACTCCCTCCTTTTCCCCCAAGTCCTGGACTTTTGGACCTTATCCTTCCTCGTTTAAGAGCGGTCGTTTTCTTTTTATGACATGTCGTGAGATTTGGGGGTTATTGTTTTAAATTCTATCAGGTGTTCCCCGGCACCGCCCTCTTATTCACCCATGGCAACAAAATATGCAAAAGCAGGACATTCAAAAGCGTCCCTTGGGGAGCCAAGTGCTCCAGGTCCGGTTTTATAGGATTTCATTGGATCGTGATTTTTTTCATTGGATTCCCTCATCGAAGTCGAGGAGAGGAGAGGTGGAGCACTCCGCTCGGTTCACAGCAGCCATGACGGACAGATCACACAGAGCCTGAACAGACACAGACGGATCTGTCTCATCGGGAGTTCTGAGCTGTCCGCCACAGATCGCAGCACCCCTGACCCCTCCTACCGTACGTCTTCACTCCTCTGACTCACTTCCTGTCTTGCCGTGACAACCGGCAGGAACTGCTGCCGCACTTATGGGACCGTTGGTACGGTTTCGATTTGGGAATCGACTTTGAAGTCTTAAGACTTTAAAGGATGAGCTGCTCCTCCTCGGAGCAGGGGGAGAGATGCTAAATCAGCCACCAACCATTTGTTTTCCGGGCACCTTAAGCAACAATGAATCTTCGGCAGACAAGAGCGTTCACATCAGTGGTGGTTTCCTCTGAAGAGGGAGCGCATAGAGTACGTCAATGACATGCCCCAGGCAGCAGGACCCTACTGCTAATTCGTGAGAGAGCATGATTGGTGTTGGAGGAGTGACAGCTGATTTTTCAGCAGTGAGGAGGATCTCCACAGATGTGAGCAGAGGCACACACACATATTGCAGGTCTGGGATCAGTGTGTGCCCTTGGCCGAAACAGCGTTTTGGTTGAGTGTGGGCTATTAGTCACCAGGATCGCAGAGTGGAGGAGGAACACACAAACACATTATTCCCTCGACCAGCATGAGGCGGCGAGAGATACAGGCACATAGTTCTTACAAGTGCTTTTTCCATCACCTCACTTTCAGAGGAAGTCCATGCTCTGCTAGTTGTATCACTTCTGGCTGTTTTCACTGTTTTCCTCATGTGCACAGCATCTGCCCTTAGTCGGCTTTTCATGAAGCTCATACAACTACCCCCCCCCCCCCCCCCCCACACACACACACACACACACACTCGATTCTCATGTTCCTCTCTTCTTTGTGCCTCTACCTGTACATAGCTGTATGAGGTCCGAGGCCAAGAGAGGCTGTCTTGGACACCCCGACTGCGAGACAGACAGTCTGGCTAAGTGAGTGATGGTGGTTATTTTTGTGTCTGCTGGCAGAGGCCATGTCTCACGTCACACATCCTCTGATGCATGGGGGTTCTAATGAACAGCAAATGTGCTCCGTGGTCCACACACACACACACACACGTGTGTCACACATGTCGCAGGAGTTTGATGAAACCCGCCAAAACAGACACTGTACAGT
>JASCQX010000126.1:3581109-3591462 GCA_030264415.1 Sardinella fimbriata
AAGGATAGGAACTTTCTGACCTTGGCGATATTGCGCAGATGAAAAAAGCTTGTTTTTGAAATGTGTTTGATATGGCTGTTAAGAGAGAGGTCCTGATCATGTAAACAGTGGAGGAGGTCAAGGTTGGGGAAGGATAGGCAGAGTGGGAGGACAGGAGGGGCTCTCTGCAAGGTTGGCTGGCTCTTCAGGAGTTACTCAGTGGTGCACAGAGAGTGGTCTTTATAAAGGCTTTTGCAAAAATTTGACATTTTCAGTCATGTGACTGTTGTCTAACCTCTGGTCTGTCTCCTGTAGGCAAATACTTGGGCATGACTGTACCCGTGGTGACTCAGTTCAAGTTGTTGGAGAATGGCATTGACTTCATGAAGGATGTGGTGACCGCTTACTACCTGCCCACACAGTTCCAGTCCAACCCCCCTGAGCCCAATGACCCAGACATCACCATCTCTCAAAGAGAGCCGATAAGAGTGATCACACGGTAAGTGAACAGAATGCGGTTCCCTCGATTGGACGCTGCGCTTAGCGCTACTGGACAGGAAGGTTTATTGTCACATGCATGATGTATATAGTTACTGGGTGCAAAAAAAATGCAGTGAGAATGTCTGTTTGTCAGCCTACGCCAGACATAGTTTTGGGCCTTGTGACAGACAGGACCATCCACTTGTTCAGTGCTTAGCTGCTCATAGGTAACCTGACTCTCGCCATCTGAATTTTGTTCCGCCTCGCTCCACACATTTATCTGGAACTACTCCATTGGAAATGTATTTCAGAAGGCAGGGCCTTTTCAAAAATCCTTTCATATGATTGGATAAACCACTTGTCCGTCCATTTATTGACATGCTACTACAGGGATGGGCAAGTTTCATGATAAAGAGGGCCACATTTTTTCTTCATCACCATCAGCGGGCCACATGACCCCGAACTTCCTTTCGGATATGGCTCACATACATAATTAATCAATGATGGCAGAAAACTGAAAAGCAGTGACTCAACATTAAGTGCAACAACAAGAATTTTGATATTTTGCTCCCACTCCACTTTTAGAATATTTCCCCCATATACAGTAAGCAACTGCCCAACCTCACCCATAGCCTAAATAAAGTTTATGTTCTCTGGTTCTCAAAATAAACTGGATACTGTCCCCAATATTGTTTGCAAAGGAGGTGCTCTTTTTCGGCCAACAGTATAATTGCAATGATGGACTTATTCCGTTTCAAATAAAGTAAAAACAAAAATCCTTTTTCTGCGGTTAAGAAAAAAAATCTGATATTTCAGAAATGATCTAGGGGCCGCATTGAGTGAGGAGGCGGGCCGCATGTGGCCCCCAGTTGGGCCCCAGTTGCCCATCCAGCACGGGCCTCCAGTTGCCCATCCCTGTGCTACTACAACCACTCACATTGCAACCGCTAATGAGAGCGTCATTTGTCCGCAACGTCACATCAATTCATATCCTGCCCGGCGATCCTGGGAGATCCTGATTGGTTCATTATTTTTTGCTGCCTTGAAGAAGTTTGCATTGCCCTTGATTCCAGATCGAGCTCAGCGTAGCGCCTCTGGTGGAGCTTAGCAGAACTACATTGATCTGGCGAGAGTCAGGTTAGCTCATAGGAGCTAAGCCTATATTTTTGGTGTCGTAGGTTTTTGTCAATCCAATAACATTTGAATTCTTGATTTGATTACCAATTGATCTAAATAACAAATGAACTACTGTACACTACACAGAAAATCAACGTGGCTCTCCGTCTAGCCAAATGTTGTGTCTGTCATGAGTTGGTAGCTCACTGTGGCTCTGTGAAGCCAAATGTGGTGCCTGATACTAGCAGTAGTGGTGCGTTGAGAAAGTCATGAGTTGGTGACTGTGCTGCCTGTCTGGCTCTCATCAGGGTGTTCTATGGCACCACCACCGAGGACACCATCCGCCGGGAGATCCAGCTGTTGTGGGAGTGTCTGGGGGAGATGGAGGGTGTCCATCGCTACATGTACATGGTGGCCACCTACGAGAACCCAGGGGTGCCGGGACGGCGAAACGAGATCTGGTTTATCCAGAGAGATCAGTAGACCACAGGGAGCCTTCAGATGTACTGTAAGCATTTTTGTGGAGTCCACAGATTCATCACTTGCCTCACAAAACGGGTCCCTTTCCCTACCCTATCCCACCCCCCTTCCCCTCCCCCTCCCCTCCCTGTCCACTCCTGTAGAGACAGCATGAATGCAGTGTTGTGGTTGGCCAGGATTGTGGGTTGCTTTTGAAGTGTACATAGTGACTGTAAGGTAAATGTTTCATTCGTAGCCCGTGGCCCACATGACACTCAAAGCACGATTGAGTGGTAAAGCAAGTCCATAAGCCCAATCATGAGCATGATTCTCTTAACCATGTTCGCTACAAGATATTTGCACTTTGGTATTGTTTTTATCGTTGTCACGACATTACTTCCTGGGACGATTCAGTGCCTATACTGACAAACAGGACTGCTATTATTATTATTATTGTTATTAGTATATATAATAATATTATTGTTGTTTAATTGCCAGATGATTATCATTTTCTGTCTTTATTCTTGTAAATGTATTACCAGTGTCCACAGCAGGAAAGACAGCTGTTCCTCTTTTTGTACCTGTGTGGTTTGAAGGAAAGTTTTGGCATAGGGTCAGAGTGATTCACCTGTTCCAGCACAGTACTGGATGCACACCACCCAAAGCATCAGGGTGAGCTCCCACCTCCACTTTAAGCCTTAAGCCCTCCCACCTCCACTCTCCAACCTCCCTCTCATCCATCCATCCATCAGCCCAAAGCTCCACCCCTCCCTCATGCTGACTGGCTGGAACAGTGTGCTTATGGTGTGGTGAAAAGACTGGCTCCCTCAGGTGGAAAACTGTGTAGAAAAAAAAAAAGAAAAGAAAAAGCGGACCCATAGAATTTAGAGCTGTTGGATCAGAAGAATATTTGTGTTGACTTGGAGAAAAAGTAGACTATTATGACAATCACTTTACAAGGCACCTTACAAGGGCCTCTCACACCACACACCACTGTGCAGACGCAGCTTTGGCTACTTCTCTCCAAACTCAACAGAATAGGAATGGAGTCTAGTGGGGTCAGCCCTGTGTTCCCACGGCCCTATGTCCCGACATTTTCTAGGGTTAGGGTTAAAAAAAAAATAGGAGCACAGAGAAATGTTAGGGCCACAAACTGTTGTAACTTTATATGCTGACCATTGGGGGAGTCAAGAAATAAATAAATGCTAGAGGACCACTGGCATTTTTGCTAGTCGGTTCTACACTGTTGTTTTGCATGGTATTTCCCAGATAGCGAAAATATGATGAAATAGAGGCCAACCCCCAGAGAACCAACAACTAAAATGCCAGCACCATACTCTCAGCGGGCACACTATTGCTCTAAATTTTCAATGTTCCATTAAATGCCATTAATGTGTGAATAAGAAACGGCACATGAACAGGATAACATGTAGGCCCTAGTCCTTGCCAGAGATACAATTCATGATTTCATTTGAAATTGTTGTGTTCTTCAAACTTTATTTAAAAGCCACTTTTTATAGCAATTGCAGCCTAGTATTTGTGAGATGCATGCACAACAAATGAAAAAAAATTATGTTCTGTTCCCAAAACAAGAATAACCTAAATGTTTTTTTGTTTTTTTTTTAAACATAGGCCTTAATCTGTTTCTTTTTTTGTTAACCAATCAAATTATCATTAACATGCTAATTTAATTTTAATTTTATGCATTTTTTAGGCACAATTGCTGGAGAGTTATGTTGCATCCTCCTCTTGCTTTACATCATAGCCTATAGCCTAGTACACTAGGAAACTACTACTTTCAGTAAGGCAAAGAATCACGAGCCAACTTAATGACTCCTATTTCCTTCATTTTGGTGCTTCTTATCTCTTTTAATTAGACACTGACAAATAGTGGCCTAATATTTTGTTGGTTTAAGCACCCTCTTCATTCTCCCTCCTAACACTGTTTCAGACAAGTTAGCTTGCATTAACGCACCTGAAAACTACCGATAGACCGAATGCCAGGTGAAGAGAAAGAAGATGAATTGGGCTAAACCAAGTTCTCTACAAGGGAGGAGGCACCCTGTCAGATGAGTAAATTTGTTAGCCCTACTTTCTTTGGCTTTAAAATGAAACTAAATCAAGGTAATCGACAAATAATACTTTTAAATGAACACAATTTGCGAATGAAAGAGTTGAAATCCGTACTCGCACGTGTGCGCCCTTTTTATTTTTTTCTACTCCCAATCTATTTTAGGCGCATATGCCAGTAAAATGCTCGCACTGTACAGCCCTGCATAGGGCCTTGGGAACATAGGGCTGTGCAAACATAGGCCAGTCCCTGTACATGAAGTTCTAATGTAGTGGCTATCCCAGAATAGTCAGGCTCAATTCAAAACAAAAATAAGCCTGAAGGCAATTTGTGGTATTCAACATTTTTAGGGATATTTAAAGGTATTTTAGGGTTATTTAGGGGTATTTTAGGAGTGTTTAGGGGTATTCAAGGGTGCTGAATTTAAATCGGCTCTATGCTAAATGTGTCCCATAATGCCTCAAAATTGGGAAATAATATGACAACCATTGACTTCACATTACAGGTGAATAGGGTAGAAAAAGATCAACTAATAATCTCCATGAAACTTCTGTGAATTTTGTGTGGACTAATCTGCATATATTTTATACCGATCTGAACACTGGATGAAGTCCGGTTAAAAAATCATGCTACAGAAATAAGCCAGGGAAGTTTCATGGAGACAGGTGATATTAGATTTCCAACTCTATTGACCTGCAATGCATCGCCTATGGAGACCTTTGTTGTTAGTGTTATTAGGAAGCTTCAAATTTTCAGCCCTAAATACAGCAGATTTGAATTCAGCACCCTTCAATACCCCTGAAAATGTTGTATGCCAAAGAATGAACACGATTTGCCTTCAGGATTTATATAAGGCCGTCTGAAATCCTGCCGAGTCTAGTACTTTTCAACCTGTAGTTTAGTGTTTATGGCAGAAAGGTTGCGTAGGATCTTGGATCTTGGAACAGTGCTACCCCACTAGGTGGCAGAATGTCAAGTATAGTGGGAACTTTTCCTCTATTCCTCTATTTTTCAATCTGTCTTTCTAACAAATAAAATTTTCCCAAATAGAGTGAGGATTAGTGTTACATCAGTGGTCTTTTGTGCTAGGTTGATGTACATTTCTTTTACAAATTGGAGGGCTTTCATATCTGATTTCTATATTTATATGTTTGCAGCATTTTCATTTTCTTGAGGTTGTTTTGTTCCTGTTGTAATGTTTTGACCAACCCCAAAATAACACCCTTTTGCTTGGTTGCTTGTCTTTTTATTGTGTTTTGCTGTTTAGTGATTTTGTAGTCTCCATGACTGTGCAGACCAATTCAAGTACAACTATTACAGCGATTAAATGTATAGAGTGGCATTATGCAATGTACTATTGAGATATTAAAACCGAGAGCTGTTAATATTTTGTATTTTCCTGTTGAGAAACAATAAAAAACCCTCTCTAATACAGAACTCAGTTCTGTAATTTGTTCATGGTAATTCAGTGGCCATTCTCACGTATGAGCTGTAATTGTCATCTCTGTCACCCAAAGACACCATTTTTTAAAGATATTTTTTGGGCTTTTTGTTGCCTTTATTCAGATAGGACAGTAGAGACTGACAGGAAATGATTGGGGAGAGAGAGAGGGGAAGGGATCAGGAAATGACCGCGGGTCGTACTCGAACCCAGGTTCCCGGATTCATGGTACGGCGCATAGCCCACTGAGCCACAGCGCCCCCCTAAAGATACCATTTGATGCTAGTTTTGCTACACACAGATCAGGTGCTGGTGCTGGCGACAGTGGTGAGGCGTTTGTATGACATGAGGGCACAAAGCTCGCTGCTCTCACATCTAACTGCTGCAAACAGTGCAGACAGTGCACTGTGCTTCCATGAAGTCTTCTCTATGGGAGACGTGAATGTTGACAGGACTACCTCACAGAGAGTGTTTGCTTGGCTGCATGTTGTGAAGGGCTTCTTCACCATGAAAATGATCATCCACTACCGTTGGCCTCTTTGGACATCCAGGCACTGTTGAGTTCACCAGTTTCACCAGTTTTCTTTCTTCCTCAGCATCCACCAAATGAGATTTTTCCATTCCTAATAATTCCCAAATGGGTCTTTTCTGTTTCCGCAGCCAAGAATGGACTGTTTCACCTGCACAGAGCACAAGAGCTCATTTGATGTTATATATAAAATGCAATACAATACAAAACAATAAAATATAATATAATATAATTTAATATAATATAATGTAAAAGTATATAACTTGTTCCTTGCAGAAATGTCTACATCCATCAAACTCTGACTGCTGCTCCTGGATACAGCCATTGTCAGATCAGGGGATATCTTGCATTTGGGTCTTGGCTTTGTCAGGGTTATTCCAAGCCTGGGTCAACTCAGTCATGACTGACAGTGGGTCTGGTGACCAGTCATTCACATCCCTTTTTCACAGATATAAACAGCATGAAAAAAAAAGTTTATTGCATTTTAACTCTTACCAAAACTATTTACGAGTTGAAACTCATTTCAACTTAAAATGCATGTCCCTTGTGTCTGGGTTCACCCCTGGCTAGATTATGCCAGAGCTCATCGCTTGGTGAATCCTTCCCTTTTGGATTGTGGATCTAGGCAGCTGATTGCCATCTGCAGGATTAGATTATTGATGATTATTTTTGTTATATTATTGTTTTTGGTTTACATCTTGCCATTCAATCACAACAATGGACTAAACCATCAAGATTTTATTGGCAACAAATTTGGTCCATAAATTCCTAGTTCTCATAAAGTAGTATCCAACATGTTCAGTCTTGTTCTTGCTTCTGCACTGATGGAGTGGCCAGTTGATCAAACCACCACTGTGTCTTCATTTCTCCTTGCATTGAATATCATCTTTCTATTTGTAATGGAAGGAAAACAGTTTTGTGGGCCAATACCATCTCCATGTCTTACTAATATTGATATTCTTACTGCTGAGGCATTTGTTTGGTTTATACTTTAGGCCTACTACACACTGTACTGTAACCTAAATTTGCATTGCTATTGTGTACTGATGTGTCTTTTAAGGAACTTTTTTAAAGACGTGAAGAAAAAGATAAATATATGATTTCAATGGCTTTTTCACCTCAAATAAATCTGCTCTGATGGAATAATGCTACAAATTGATATGCTGACAAGCGAATAGGCCTACCAGTTGCACACTTTCAAACAAAGCACTATCCGAGGAAGGCAACAATTATAAAGCCATCATTTTCAAATCAATTGCCCGTTTCTCGATTGGATTCTTACAAACTAATAATTTTACTGTTCATTGCGTGTGCTTTTAATGTACAATAGTTTAGTTGACATAATACCAATGAAATAAGAATTTCTTTCCACGTTTGGTATCCATGCTTCTTGCGCCTCTTTCTTGAGCTCATTTGGGAGACCCACCTAGGCCTACTGCACCTACTACCCCTCACCAAAACCGGAAACGGCTCATCAGAGGGGCGCGGAGTGAGGGAAACGCGATGCTGGAGAAGGGGACGAACTTTCCTGGTCTCGTAACAACCACCCGCAAAGAAGAAGAAAAAAAATCCTTGTTCCAGCAGACTACCCAATGTTACGATGAAATCTTATAGACTTGTGTGCATATGCGCTTTGTAAGAGTGAACTGGGGGTTTTAACCGAGGTTTTTGAATGGTCGCTGGAATAAGTGGGAGCAAGTATTGAAGCCAACTGCACTTTTTCCAGCTGCATTTATTTTCAAGTCCTCCATAGCCTATATCGTTAACGTATCTGAAACAGTTTTGTATGGTCGACGTCTCGATAGCTTATTTCTTTTACGCGCAACATGATTTTATTTCATGGAGATAAGGGAGAACTTCGCCGATTACAATTGGTAATGAATAGACCACCTTATGTACGGGCGCCGCTGTCGACAAAGGGAGCCACTGTATTTGCGATCCTGGCGTTGCTTAGTAAAGGTAAGTAAGCAGACGTGATATACCTTTAGCCTACAGTAGTATCTGTAATCATCTTGGAGACAACCACGGCAAGTTAACAATGAAACTTTATTGGCGAATCGATTGCTCGTCTGTGAATTTACCAAGTTAACGTTACATTGTGGTGCCAAGCGTGCGGTTCGCAGTTGTAGCCTAGTTAGTTTGAAGCTGAACACAGTTAATGCATGTTAACATTGGGCTGTTTAAATATTTTGTTAATCTTCACGGAATAATCTTATCCATTTTCCAGGATTTGGTAGCTTAGTTTGCGATGAGTCTGCGTCAGACGAACCTTCGAGTCTCAAAGCCGTGGAGAGGGAGGAAACAATAGCGCATCAGTTACCAAATTCGAAACTGATTTTATTGTCAGTTGACAGAATAGTAGATGTCGAGCTTGGCCGAAGTACAGCAGAGGGCAGAGACGTCTTTTTTGTTAAGGACTTTCAGAGAAGTCGCATGACTGACAGTTTACATTGATGTCTGATTGGTCCCAAATTGGGTAGAAACTGCGGGGAAAAGCGTTAATAAACGCATAGGTCTACATGGGCCGATTACAGTCTGTGAAATTCTGTTCCTTTACTTTTCCTTATCCTGCTTGATCCTGTCTAACCTACATCAGTAGTCACTACAGTTTGATCCAATGTGATGTTCCTTGGATTGAAACCTATGGGATGCTGTTGAGAAGGGTTGGGAGGGGTGTGGTGTGGTATTTGTGGCGGTAGGGGTTAGATACGGATCAAGATTTACTCTGAAGAGAATTTACTCATTCATTCCATTTCTTCTTCATTCCACCTCCATTTCTGTAGTTGCACTGGTGTAGTGCAAGACAGATTTAAGTAGGCTATCAGTAACAATTATAGGCCTACAGAGACCTAATATTTTTCGTCTTTGGGTGGGCTAGTTTTGGCCAGCTTTTCTCCTGTAAGTTACCACCAGGTCGGGGAGACAGGTAAAATAGCTTCAAAAAGAATACCTGGGGGTTGGGGATGATTGTGTGTATTGTCTGGGGTCTACCTACTCTCTGGGGGTGAGGTTCCTTCAGGGTTTTTGGAGGAAATTGCAGGATATTTGCATAGTGCTTTGGAAGATAAAAGGCCAAGGCCAGGGCTGATTCACAGGTACTTGAGGGCTCTGTCTGATCTTTAGAAGCTATGGAGCTATCTCCCCTTTTTGTCATGCTAATGAGCCCAGAGTAGGGCTGTGTGTGTGGGGGGGGGGTGTACAATGGGTAAGGAGAGATGCCATACTTGGGAGGGGAATCAAACTGGTATGAACTGATGAGACCATTCACCCAGTGCAATACTGATATAGTGACGTGTGTGTGTGTGTGTGTAGTGTACATGGCTGAGTAATAACTTCTCTTTCTCTTTTTTGGGGATGTGTACATAAAGAGGGAATTCTGTGTGCAAAAAAGTGACACATCAAAGGCTAGATATCTCTATTCTAGTATGTCTTTTATCTCGGTTGAACACAGAACCATGGTCATGCCGAGCAATGACAACAGTGACACAAGTATGGTTGATGCTCAATGCTATGCCTCTTTTGGCATCAGCTGCATGCCAAGAAGTGGCCTAGTAGTATTACCATCAGAGTCTCTTTGTATGCATGTTTTCAGCTCCACTGAGAGGTCCATTACAGACAAATAAGGTGTAGGAGTTTTTGGAGTAGATCTTAAGGCTGAGAGAAAAGCACGGTCACAGATTGAGGACAGGAGATATCAGACCATGACACTGCAGGTTATGGTGCCCAAGGTGCACTAGTGTTAGAGGGAGGGGGGTCTGTGGCCAGTAGATATGAGAGAGCTAGACTCCGAAGTTAGCTAGGTTATGGGGGAGTAATATTCTGCAGGGCTTTGAGGGTGAGAAGTAGCCTATGGTTTTGAGCCACTCACAGAGGCTCTGAGGGATGCGTCGTCACTGCGTCTTTGGGCTTGGAAACACATCCAGTGGGGCTCAGGGGGAAGGAGGCAAGCCAGCAGTGCTATTTACAACACTGGTGTAAACTACAGTACTCTGGGCCTACAGTAGGAGCCCACAGCAGAAAACAAACAAACAAACAAACAAACAAAAACCTGTTTGTTTAAAATAATATATGTTACCAGTAACCCCTGACAATATACAGTTCTCTGGTTGCAACTTTTTTCAATGTTTAGAAATTTGGCACAATGTGGGCTTTTGGAAACACCATTTTTTTCACCATTATCAGACATTTTACTGACCAAACGACTTGTTGATTGATTGAGGAAATACTGGACTAGTAGACTGTGAAAATAGCTAGCTACTCATCTCAAAGTAGCCAGGC
>JASCQX010000137.1:23297-34601 GCA_030264415.1 Sardinella fimbriata
GGTAGGGGTGTCATAGTTGGGGGTGTGTAGTAGGGCCCGGTGAGCAGGGTTGGTGGTGGTGGTGGTGGTGGTGGTGGTGATGGTGGTTTCGGGGAGGGGGCGGTCACACACAACCACCGTCTTTGTGTGGCTTTAATCCCCCCAGCCAACACAGCTTTGGCCAGGTTTCATCATGAAAGTGCCATGAAATAACTACTTTTTTTCTTAGCAGCAAATCTCCCCTAATCCCGCAGGCTGAGGAGACAAAGGCTTCTGGGTTCTGAGCGCCAAGCCCTTAATGGGGTTCGGGGGCTGTTCCATGGAGGCTCTTCTAAATGACTTATTTTTATCAGACACTAATATAGCTTGACAGCCAAGAACATCTCAAAGGGGAGGGAGAAAAAGGCGAGCAGCGAAGGAAAACTGAAGAGATGAGGGCAAAAAAAAAAAAAGAAAAAGGAAAAAAATATCACACATCTTGGAGAAGTGCATGCTGTCTCCATGCAGCTGGCTCGGCTGGTATTTGTACAGATCAAGATAAAGTCTTGTTGGTTTTACTACAGAGGAAATAACTATTTGAAAACACTTAAGTATAAGTGATCTTTCACTCTTAATGGTGGTGGTAATATGTGGTGCCTGGGGCACTTTCTTCATTTCTAGACTTAAAACCACATTGTATATCTCAACCTTACACATCTCTATAATGACAGACACAGGCTTATATTACAGACGAGCTAAAGAGCGCTGAGCTGTTAAATAAAGGTTCCTGTGATTTTAAGTATCAATGAGGTGCTGCCATTCAGGCTCCATATTGAAAACTGAGGTGAGACTTCAAAATGTATGACGACTTAAGCTTATCATTAGAAAACAGGAAAGGATCTGATGCCTGATTCTGATCTGGATCTGACTCTAATCTGGTTCTCATCAAGACTAGTTCTGAGATCTGAACCAAAACAGTGTCAGCCACCATTTAGGACACGTCACCATGTCTGTGTTAATATGACACACTCGCTCATGCAGGGATCACAGTAGAGGGGCCACAATCAGCGCAGCCTGATACACTGGAGGTGCTTTATGATGGTAGGCTACAAGTCATCCTTGTGTAGTGCAGGGGAAAGGCCAGGGTTGGGGGTGCGGTTTGGGGGCATTCCTAAATGATGGTGTGGGCAACACTCGGCACCAACCCTGTGCCAGCTGCCCCTGCAGTTCCCCTTCAACCCCTTGCATGGTGTCCTTGGTGGCTGCATTTGCCTCAGAGGAGGGGGGGGGGACACACAGTCCCATCAGCCTCAGCACTCAGGCCCACTGCTGATACTCGTGGGAAACATAATCTCACCCACTGCATACCTCCCCTCCATGCCCCACGCGGCCCAATGTCAGGCTTACGGCCCCAATTTACATCTCTAAACCCCTCAGCCCCCCAAAGCCTGCGCAGGTTTATCAGAGATGATCTTATTTGCAACTATTTAGCCTGAGTCCTGGCCAAGCCGTACAGGTGTGCCAAGAGCCATGGGAATCCATGGTAGCCTTGAAGTTGTGACAAGAATTTGGATTCTCATGAAAGTGCTGAAAAAGCCATTGTTTGTTAAATTGCTTAAAATACTGTAAGGGACAAATGTTTTCCTTGAGTGCATTCTTAGGGACTTGGAGATATTGTTTATACATTTTATTTTATTGGAAATATTCTAAATTCTCTAATATAAGAAAATTTACATTGAAACATGTTGCCAACCAACTTAGTCTATACAATCAAAAATAAATAAATATATATAATACAATTAATACTGGCTAAAGGACTGTGTTGGCTGACTTTTTCACAGCTCAGCCAAATAGAAATAGGACAACTATGGCTAAAAGGCAGCGAAAAGAACAATGACACTTACAGACAAAATGTAGGATGTGTGAGGCCCTGTAAGGCTTCACGCCACAATCTGCCTTTACCTTATTTGAAGATAAAGTCTTTCTGTTTCATTAAAAGGGTCTTTCTAAATTAATAGGCTACAGCAATTTGTGCATTGATTGTAGGCCTATTTAACGTGTGGACAGTAGGAGTAAGATACAGAGCCTTTCAGCAAAACAAACCTTACTCTAAACATCTTTCATATTTGAGAACCTACAAATCAAGAGGATGGGAAAAGAAGGACGAGAACAAGGGCCAATCAAAGGCTATTATTTTAATCTGCATGGCCTCGGAGATTAGCCGAGCGCATTGTTTTAATTGTTTTAAAGGAAAGGAATGAAACGCTCGCTTATTGAGGGGAGATCCTTTACGTAAATCTCCCAAGTTCAATAGTTTCAAAAACTTGAGCCCCCAGACCCCCCTCTTTCCCCTCATCCCACTTAATCCAGGCTAATACCCGTCTTTCTATTGGCTAATGGATGAGGGAAGCTGGAGTTAATGCTTCTTAAATAGTCGTGGGTGAGGCTGCGCTAGATCTTCAAAAACGCGAGGCGCGACGGAAGATGGACTACTAGAGGCCGCTGAATAGGGAACAGCATTCGTGAAAACCCCATAGGCTACTTTTTTCGCGGAACTGAAAAAGCAACTTCATAATACTCAGGTAAAACTCAAAAGATTTACAACCTTGTTAGCATTAGTTAACAAAGCAATGACTACATGCAATAGGCCTAAGATTAGCGGATAATTAGCCTAATAAACCTGTTTAACTGTCTGTAGCCTATAGTCTATGTAGATTCTGCAAGTAGATACAAGTTTTTTTTTTTAACTTTAATTTAAATTGTCCAAGCCAAGTTAAATTTAAAGATTGGCCTCAGTTTCAACATAGGCCTTCTCAACCAGCAAACATCGTTTACCCTACCTTGATCCTTTATGTCTCTTTTAATTGTCTATTGTTATTATTCATTTTCAGCTAAATATGAATCCACTATACTTCGGAACAACAAGCAGTGGTGCGGTAGCCTTTCCTATGCACCGAGTCAACACACTCTTTTATGACCTTCACCACCAGATGGCGGAACAGTACCAGATGCCCTCCAGAAGCGCTCCGTCATCGCTTCAGACGTTTTCTGTTGCAGAGCGTCTTGCAGGTACCCAAGATGTGATCAAGAATATGCATTAACCCAATCACCCATGGTTACCGCAACATATCTGAGAATGTTAGCTGTTTGCTTGTTTTGTAAAAAGGTCATTGCATTATCTTTTCAGAACTAATTCTTGAGGCGCGTTATGGAAACCAGCAAAAGCAGCGTCGAAGTCGCACAGCCTTCAGTGTGTCTCAGCTGCAAGCACTTGAGAAAGCTTTCCAGCAAACTCAGTACCCAGACGTGAGCATGAGAGAGAGGTTGGCAGTATGCATCAATCTTCCTGAAGCACGCATTCAGGTAGCTGTGTTAACTATGTTTCTATGCAGGTTATAGTAACAGCTTGCTGATTTAAGTTGAAATAGCCTACTGATGAGCGAATGTTAAGAACTTATTCAAATACACTAACTGAATTAGGCTATAATTTTATTTGACATGCTCCTATTTCCCTACAACTTTCTGATTATGTTTACCCCAGGTTTGGTTCAAGAACAGGCGTGCCAAGTTTCGCAAGGGTCAGAAATATATCCCTCCATCTAAAGACAGAGGATCAGAGGAGACCACAAAGGAAAAGGACACAAGTGGGATTATACATGCAGACTCTAAAATCTCAAATCACCCTTCTCCTATCAGGAATATAAGTGACTCCGCAACCACCATTTGTTCCAGAGACTCCTCAGCTACACAGTCACAACCAAGGCTGCATTCTCCCCCTGCATTTCCTTTTGTGGGAGAGCACCCCGTGCCCCACCACGCTCTTGGGATGCTAATTGGTTTGCAGTATCCCCCTATGCTATGGCCATCCTTGATACAGCAACAAACCCATGGAATGGATACTGGGCCCGGCAAAAGCTACAGCCTTCATTCAGATGTTACTAGCCACTGTAAAGCTGTGTCTCGACCAAACGTGAACCTATCTACAAGCAGCAGCAAGATCCAAAGAATCCGCTCAGAAGATGACAATTATTTGCTTTTTAAAAACTTGATGTGAAGTCAGCTCAAATGTTGACGATGGAGACTGCTTTGCTGAGCCTGATGTTAACATGTACATGTAAATGCTTAGTTGATTCACACTAGGCCTACCTCGGGTTCTTTTGCACTGAGGCGTTTGGGCACTTTTTGTGTAGCCTAGTTGCAGTGTGTGATGTTGGCTACATTTTGCCTACACAAAAGTGCTGGCACCCGTCTGTAGTTTAAACTGCACATGGTGTTTCTACATCACATGTTCTTTTGCACTTGCAAAATAGTCATGTTTGAGATTATATGCTTTTTTCACCTTTGTTATATGTAGGCCTATGTAATGCTTTCAAGGTCATTGCAACAATAAAGAATGTGGAAACCATAAGACTGAACAGTATTTCAAAATGCCACGTCATTGACCACGTCTGTAGTCTGACCACATCTGGCTGATCCAGTGTTATCAATGTAGGCTACTTTCATGTGTGAATTTTCTTATGTACGCTCCATTTTCCCACATGTCAAACACTAACCACTTGTCAATCTGATCACCTGTTCAAAATGAGTCCATGAATTGAAGATCACTCTCATAGAGGCCCTATAGGCCTAGGCCTATTAGTTTTCTGTGATCCCTGTTAACATGTTCCTAGCCGTACAAGGCCAAACCTGTAGGTTTGAGTGGGATTTCATGAGATAGAAGAGGCTAGGCTATTTGCCAAATCAACACCACATAATATGGACTTTTTAATTAGAACAAAAAATAGTGAGGTTGAGTAGGCCACAGCCTAGTTTGTAGCATAGGCTACACCATTCATTGCTAGTCTATCCAGCAGGTTCATCCACAGCCATCTAAAAATTTATCTTTTTCCTTTCACAGTCAGCTCATCCCTAAAGAAAAGCCAAGTGGGACAAGACCAGTCTTCCTCAATCAGCACATCATTCATAAAAGTACTAGCAATTTTTACGAATTCATCACATTAATTTGAGGAAGGAACATCCTGCCTCCCCGGAGATTATTGTGTGCTCAATTAATCGTCCATTTACGATAGGCTATTAGCCTATCCTTCATAGAGGTAGCCTAGTCTAGATTATCCCAACATAATTTTAAAAGGCTGTCCTTCCTTTAAATTTTCCTCCAGAGTAGGCTGGCTGGATGTCGGATACAACCACAGAGACTATGCGTTATGGCCCAAATGTCTACATTTCAGCCTACAAACGTCAAATCAAATTTATAAAAAGTGAATTTGGTTTCTACAACATCTAGCATAATAGCCTACGCCATGACTAAGGTGATTTTACTGGCCGAACACCCCGAATGAAACTAAGCAAACGCCAAATTACTTTTTCAATAACTTTATTTGCTGTAAGGATAGGGGTCATAGACTACTATCACTGTAACACCTTAACTAATAAAAAAAAATCCTGACTAATTCCTGAAGTAGCCTAGACTGTAGATTCATTTTATTTTTATTTTTATGTTCTATCAAAGACTGTAGACTCCGGCTTTGCCTCTGCAGAACACGACAGCATCTAATTTAACGAGTGTTTCCCATATCTGAAGGGTAGTATATTCTCAAAACGAGATACGTTAGTTTGACAGCGTAGAGACAACGATGGGAGTGTCGGGTGACGCTGGATTTTTGCTTACCGACAGGAGAAGCTTAAAGAGACAACAGCAAAACCCAGCGAGGGAGAAGGATATGAAATCGCGTTTATATTTATAAAGACGGGAATATGTCGAAGCTTTCATCTTAATGTAATACTACAGGTACTTTATTTTTCTATTTAAAGTGAATGTTAACTCGGGTATTTACATGTACATGTTAACTCAATCGGCTGAGCTACAAATTAACGTTGTAGATAGCTAGCTAGCTAACCAACCAGCTACAGGAATTATAATGTTAGTGCTAGCTACCGCTTGTATCATAAGTAGCAACTGTTACGTTAGCTTGGTATCGATAGCCAGCTAGGCGGACAAGGTTTCGGTATTTGAGGATTAGACATTGAGTTGTTAACTTCGTAACCTGATTTACCAATAATACACAATGAAACATAACTCCAGTCAAACACAAGCGTCCTACTATATTTTTTGGTGTTTTGACGCATAGTAGCCAACGTAATTGGGCCTACTCCGACGAAGAACAAGGCCATCCTATAATTAACGTGGAAATTAGCCAGCTAAGCTAGCGAACCCATGAATATTTTATTTTAGAAGTGGAGTCTTAACTTGCTCTTCGGGATGTCAGATAACCGTATTATATTAGCTGTGTGAGCTATAACAATAACACAAGAAGACAGTAGGGCTTCCCACGGATACCACTTTGCTCACTCAGTAAGCTTGTTGTAACGTTAACGCTATTACTTTTATTTAGTTAGCATTAGCGTAGCTATTTTTCTCCAATCAACTTCCTCGCTGCTATGGCCTTCTACCAGCTTCCACTTCGCAGTAGCACGTAGCTGACTGCTTGAGTTGCAGATGCAATAACAAGCGTTAACGTTTTTACAGAAATAATGTCGTGTCTTGGTGTCAGATCACTTTAAATTGCATTGTCGTGTATCAATTTAGTCTAAACTCTTGTAAACTATACAGCTAGCTTAATCGGACCCAGCATTAGATAACGTTAGTTAGCTTTTGACCCATCTTTCGGAAAACATGAAGAAATGGTTTGTCAGACTAGAAATATATAACCGTTGCCCAAAGTGAGAACACTTACGAAGATGTGGTTGTACGTTTTCGTAATGTGTGTATGTTTCAGTATGTCTTATTACAGGAAAGTCAGTAAAACGTTAATTGGCCACGAAGGAAAAAATAGTCAGAATGGTGGAAAAAAAGCTATTTAGCCAGGCCCAACCTCTGGGCTACACCCAGACGATTGCTAGGTAAACTAGCATACTTTAAGCGGACATGGCAAGCTTGGTCAGTTTTTTACTCTTGATGAAGTTAACCATTGTGCAACAAAGACATATTTGTTTGTGAATATATGTTTATCATTTTGTCAAGTCATCTTTTTGGAAAGTAATGTTTAATTGAATTAACGTAGGCGTCCTAGTACATACGTTTGTTGCTAACGTATTGGTGTGTTGCATGGGAGCTGAGCCCGTTTGGCTAGCTTCGACTTTTAGCCAGGTACAAAGCTAACAGGCTATTTATCGGCAGCTAACACCACTGAACAAAACGTCGGCCCTATTTAATGGCGTTATCGACTTGAATTTTCGTATCGGGTTAACTTTTCGTAGTCTTTTAGGAAAGCAACATGGCTTTAATAGACAGGCGATTTTGAGAGGATAGCCTCCCATTAGGTACATGTCCCATATCAGTCTTGGCTAATGTTAGCGAACTCTTTTTTTCCCCTTTTCTGAAACCAGCTGGCTTTGTTTTTATGAATGTTGGCGTTACAAGCTTGGGCCCAAGTACAGGATTCACGATAGAATGGTAACGTTTGATAATGTTCAGTAGTTGTTTACAGCCGTACCATAAAATGCATATCATGCCAGATTGCTGCACAATGCCTCCAGGTTAAATATTATGTTCGACCATAAATTAATTGGGCTTGGTTGTCGCGAAAGGATACCCCACCCCCAGCAGAACCGGATCTTCCTTCTACTAGGCAGCAGTTTATCTAATACTACCGTTCAGGAAAAATTAGACAATTTTAAGTTGAGTCCTTCGAAATATAAGACTGTCAGCTGGTGATCTTCTGTATGCCTTATGTTCAGGTAGTTTTGTTGAAATTACATGAGTGCTTATAAAATATGTCCGAGCCATAGCGTTGTCTCTGGCAGATGATTTCACACAAGTGTCAAAATTTCGCATCTGACTGTTAGAATGTCAAAGAACAACCTATTGTTCACGCGTATGTTGTTGTTATTGTTATCATATTTAATAAATGGGGCTGCCCAAGTAATCAAAGAAGCAACAGGGAGTTGTAGCTAGCCCCTTTTTTTTCTAAAGGCTATCTACAGTATATCTACATACAACTTCCTATTTCATTATTTTGTTTCATCTGTTTTGTGGGGGAAATGTAGGGCCCAGTATTCAGTTAATACCTTTTTATTTTCATTATACTTCTGAACAACGATTGTTATGCTTTAACATTGTTTTGTGTCTTACCCCTTGCTTCCCACTTTTATATTGAAATTGGTTATATGGCTACATATTTTACAGGCAGTAAAGTCTGGATAGCGTAGTTCAGGATGTTGCGCTCCAAACAGTATCAATCACTTTAATGATTAGCCATGTATGCCTGAGCCATTAAAATCACTTGGAGGAACTGGGATTAAGGTGAAGTGCCTTAATGATTGACTGCATACAGCCTATCAAGCGTGGACTTGCTTCGTTGTCACTGGCAGTTTCCGACATAGAGCAGCTCTCTATCTTGTACCTCGCACTTATCCTCACGCTACACAAATGATGCCTCTCTGAATGTTTAAGTTCCTTGTTCTGTATTTTTTTCCCCTACCACATCAGTACCACTTTGTAAACTTGTCCTTAAGACATTACTCCAATGATGGCTTTAATATTTTATTGTTTTGCTCTTGACCTTATGGTAAAATATTGATTGACTTCTACTGTGTGCATTACATGACACTTTCACTACTTTGCCAATGAGACTTTCAGGGTTGTTTTCTAATCTTGGGTGTATTTGAGAGGGCTTATTACTACCCTTTAAATGTACTGTTGTTAATGTTTATTTTGTATAAAGCAAGGGAAATGATGTCAAATGCGTAGGCCATTTCCCCTGTTTGTATGTGGTGTGATGTGTTCAGAGGATCTCCAGCTTTCTGGGGCTCATGCCTCTCCTTCTCAGGCTTGTCATGGGGTTGCATTCTGGCTCACATTGATCAGATCAGCTTAAATGTATTTCCTGAACAAAGTAGAAACTGCCTGCCAACAGTGCTTGCATTACTTAGGTCCTTGTTCTGGTATCGGCATCATCACCAGCCGCAAGGAGAGGTGGAAAAAAGAGACATCTATCCTTTAACAGCCCCGACATCTATTGCATTTACGACAGCAGGGCTGTCAAGTCTCATTTCTCAAGAAAAACCAATATGCGTACTTTTTAAGTGAGTACTTTGCAGCCGGTTCACTGCCATCCTGGCTTTAGAAACCACTATAAGCTGTTTGTCTTTCGTTGGTCCTGATTGGTGTAGCCCCAGTGTCCACTGAGAACTCTTGTTTTCACAGAAAATCCAATTTTCCTGGCAGTTGTTCTGGGATCAGACTGTCTGTGAATACACTTCCTGTTTATGTGACTCTTAAATTGGTTACCTATCCTATGGCTGATTTGTTTTGTTAGTTTTCCTTGATCTCCAAGGGAGGATATGTTCCATATTGTGAATGAAACTACTGGCTCCGTAAAAGAGTATTTCTTTGGCTGTAATGTCTTAGAAATCATGTTAATTATAGGGGTAGGAGTTGATAGAATGTTATCAATATCAGTGCAATTGTTTATTCTGTTTATTAGTCCAATTCCTTACTGTAGGTATTCTACAGAGTTTTCCAGTATCAATACATACAGTAGGGCTACAGTACAATGTGACCATAGTAGCTAAACAATGTAGAGCTGTGTTAACCCTTTCAGTGTTGTATTCAGGAGGACCCATTAACCATGGTGTGAAAACCAGGCCAGCATTGATAGTGCGACTTGATAGTGTTTGAGGAATATGGTTCCGGTGAATTGAAGTATATGATTCTCACTTCAACCTGATTCATGGTTCTCGTATCCTATCTCTACTTCTTTAACAATCATATGACATGGAGACATGGATTCCATGGAATCTTTCTTCATAGTGGTCTGAATGAGGAACAATTGCACACTGCAGTGATGTGAACTGACGTCTTTGTTCTCATGTCCCCAGATATCCACTGGAACAAGGACCTTTTGCTCATATTGTCTCCACTGTCCCCACTCCGAATCACCGTTCACTGTTAGGACATGAAGAATGTATCCTGCGTTGCCAAAGAATGACTTGGAAGTGGCAATGAGGGGCTTAAGAGGAAGTTGCCAGTCGGCATTGTGGATCCAGTAGCTGAGCGCTCCTTTCATGAGGGAGTCCGTGTGTGTGTGCGTGCGCACGTGCACCTATGTGAGTGTGTGAATGCGTGTGTGAGTGTGCATGCCAGCGCTGCCTGCTACTCTCAGGCATCGACATGCTACTCTGAATCTCGGATTGGACCCTTCATCTTCGCAAAGCAAAGAGGAATCTTCCCTTCAGTACAGCGACCTCTGACAGGATACATCCTGGATTGACGTCAACTTCCAAGAAGAAAACCTTTGTACATACACTTATTGTGTGTTTGTGCGTGTGTGTGTGTGTGTGTGAGTGTGTGTGCGTGCGTGAGTGTGTACATACATACATACATACATACACAACGAAAGAGATTTCCCCAACCCCCCTTTCCCTCTGTTATTGTGTGGCCGGCCTCCCTCCCTTACACTTTCCCTGGTAGTTGTTTCGGCGCCTTTCTGATTTGCATGGCAGGGGTGTAACCGTGGAGAGGCCAGGGTATCACAAGCTTATGGATTTTGATAAGAGGGGAGGGAAGGCCGAAGCAGAGGAAGGGAAAAGGATGTCAAAGGCGGCTGGCAGCAGGACTGGACATGGCGGCCGGAGCACAGGGACCAACTCGGGGGTTCTCATGGTTGGCCCCAACTTTCGCGTTGGGAAAAAGATCGGCTGCGGCAACTTCGGCGAGCTGCGACTGGGGAAGAACCTCTACACCAATGAATACGTGGCCATCAAATTGGTGAGTATGGAAACCACACAGGCTCTGTTTAAATGGCTGTTGCACTGCAGCGTATCATTCTGTATGCATGAGCTTAGCTGCTGTAGATAATTTGCTGCATATTTCATTGAATTGCAAAACGTCCGCTGAAATCTAGTTATAATGTATTTTTATGATGTATCCAGTATGATTTCTTTAAACATCTGTAGGTAAGGTTAGTCCTTCTGTTGAAGGTAGTCATCAGACACATCTACATTGAGGACACAGGTGTACTCAGGATGCCCAAGTTTGTCAAAATGCAGACACTAATGTTGACATTTGTCTGTAGTAGTAGCAGCGTAATTGCGGACTTGTCACTCAGTGCACAGGTTTTGCTTGAGTCACTATTCAGCCAACCAAGAATGTGTTCCTGAACTTGTTTCGTTCAGTATTTTTTGAAAATTCATGCAATTTAGTGGACCAGTATAGATTTACACTAGTTTTGAATGGAACCCAGCATGTCAGCTCAACAGTAGATGGTGTATATCTTGGAGAAAAGGATATGATGGAGATTACATAAAATGGTAGCTTGAAGTCTTTACTAACAGTGTAATGTAAGT